>JARYGA010045618.1:0-29087 GCA_030545235.1 Helianthus tuberosus | reverse complement strand
GATGATGGTCTTTACATTGAACCTGAAAGGGATGCTATGACCAGAAAAATTCCTGTGCCAGATGGTAGTAAAAAGGTTGATGCTACTCAAGAAGCACTTGATGAAGGAGTAGCAAGTGTAAAAAGAGATAGAATGGCAAAGGATATTTCAAGATGGAATGAGGAGAAAAGAGCTTTCATGGAACTGTATGCGCAAGGTTGTTCTGGATCAAAGGATATTAAAAATCCTAAGACAAAAAGGAAACCTAAGTCCATCCCATCCAGATTTCCAAAGCCTCCAAAACCACCATCCAAAAGCCATCAGCATCAAACCTCCACTCAAACAGCTATTGTAACTCCTGTTGTATCAACTACTGCTGGTACCTCAGTTGTTTCAACATCTGTTATCACTTCAACACACACCACTTCAACACACACCACAACCACTGCCTTACCACCACTGCCATCTCCACCAAAAACAAACTCACCACCACTTCTTCCTGCCAAAAAGCAGAAGACAACAGATGTTACAACATCTGTTGTAATGACAACAGTGGTTGAGACACCAGTTGTTTCAACAGCTGTTAGTCAAACACAAACCACTGCCACACAACCTACCACCACTGATCCACCCAAAACATCATCTGCCTCTTCTAAAACTAAAAGGAGAAGGATTTACATACCAGATGATGATTCACCATCACCACCACCAACATCTTCAAAATCCCTGTCACTTGTCACTATTCCAAAACCCATACCTCTCTCTTCAGCTCAAATTCTAAAGCCATTACCTCCTGCTGGGGTCTCATTTCCTCTAGAACTTATTGCAGTTAGGGAAGAAATCAAATCCTTTTACTATGAGGATGACCCAGCTAAAAGGAGTTTGCCATCAGTTGAAGGATATCCCAGGCCTCATAATATTGAATAATATTTGAAACTCAAGGCCAAACAAGCAGAGGATATCGCAATCAAAAATAAACAAGGGAAATCTGATAGGGAATTTCAGCAAAACTATCAGTTTCTACTCACACAGGTTAGAGCTATGGAACAATTTGCCAAAAATGTATGTCAGTAAATCTCAGAAAGGGCAGATGAGTCCTTGAGAAAAGACTACATTTTGAACATCATGACCTACAAGAAATACAAGGGGGAGAAACACATGTACAAAAACTGGACCATTCCTGAGCTTGAAAAAGAGGCAGCCAGGATTCAAGAAATGATAAAAAATAAGGTCAAGCAGACTCCTCCTGAAAAGTTCAAACAAATTGAAGCTGATAAGGCATTAGAGTTGAGGAGAATGAAAGAGGAGCTGATAGTAGCTGATTATGGGTCAAAGAACTCAGTGAAAAAGTGGGGAGAAGATAGGGTCAGGGCTACCTACAAAAGGTTAGAGGAACTCAGAAAGAAAGATCCAAAAGTTCCACAAAAGCCTGACTACTCCAAGGCAGAGGTCTCAAAAAGACCACCAAAGCTGCAACTCAAAAGAACCACTGCTCCAGCTGGTGCTGCCATCTACAAAAGAAGGAGCCAAAACCAGTCCAGTGCTGAAACAATTCAAGATCTAAAAGCTGGAGATGCTGTTGTAAAAGCAGGCATTAAATTAATGATAAAGAAGATCTTGAATTGGAACAATCTGCAAGTACTGCTAAGCCAGTCATGAATAGGCCAGCCTCACCCAATACCTCTGCAAATAAACATCTCCCAAGAAACCCACCAGGCTCAAAAATACAAAAGTGGGAAACTGACAAACAGACCTGCGTATTGACTATGCTCAGGTCTGGTGGTGAAGTGAAGAAAATATCAAGGGAACAAGCTCTTGGCCTGAGTCTTGAAGATTTGCAGGATCTCCTTGATCTTCCACTTAGCAGGGATGATGATGACACAGATGCCCTGGACTTTGAATTACAATTTAAAGGTCAGATAAGGGAACTGTTGATGAGGCAATAAACTTCCACAATAATGAAGAGTTTTGGCATTATCTGTTCCAGGGGGAGATTGTTGGGATTGAACCCTACCAGAGGAACAGATAATTAAAGCCAAAACTGGGTCAGAGCAGTGGATCCAGAATAAGCAGATGTTTCATACAAATCTCTCCCCTTGAAAGTGGTTTCAACATCTGCTGACTTCCTATCTACTGATTGCACAAGCCACTGACAGTTAATCTGCTGCTCTTGTAAAGACTGATTGAAGACTAAAGTCCTGCTGCTCAATCTACTGCCTTGAGTCAAGTACTGCTGATCCGGACAAGCACTGCCGGGTTCACAGCAGTGGAAGGATGCAGCAGCTGTTTAATTGTCTTTTATGTAATGAAATGTAATAGCAGTAGTTAGCATAGCAGTGTTTGTATAGATCAGAGGTTAGAGTTTGTTAGGAGGTTAGATGTCACTTTCTTGGTGACGTCAACTAAGATGCTCAGTGGTTTGCTAGTGCCTATAAATAGAACAGTGCTCTGTACTGTTCTATTAGCTCTTTTGCAACACCGTCTTCTTTGCACGAACAAACACTGAGCTCTGGCTGAGGGGGAGTTTGTATTCAAGCATTACTTTGTAATCGTTGTTGAAATTAAATTCAATCATTCGGTTCTCTGTTGAAAATGTCTTGATCAAAGCAATACTCTCGTTTGATTGTATGCAAAGTTTGTTTCCATATTAATTCCGCTGCACAACTCATCCATTTCCATTTTTATTCAAACAGAAAATACAATCAAAACCAAACTCAGATCCAACAGGATTTGAATAAACATTGAGCTGGGTATGTACAGCAACAGCTTAAGAAACATTTTGTGAAAAACAGGGCTAGGCGTCACGCGTAGCCCCTAGGCGTCACGCGGCGCCCCCTAGTCCGGAAAAATTTATTTTTTGTTTGTTTGACCCATGGAACTTGTTTATATCCATTCTAACATTATCAAAACTAACATTTGATGTGGTTTTGACCTTAGGTGATGTGGAAACTAATCGGATGACGATCAAGCAAATGCCGAAGAACCGACCACGACTTTTGAAGCTTCCACAATATTTTAACCCCTAATAGACTATGTTTATGGGATGTAAACAAATTGTTAAACAATTTTTGAATGTTTTAACTTAGTCGTTAGTTGACTAAGGTTTTGCTACTTATGAACTTTACTTATGGAATCTATGTTAACTAGACATCTTTTATCTAAAATGGTATGAATTATTATTAAATTCAAGTAAAATTAGACGGGTGTTACAAGTTGGTAATCAGAGCTTAAGGTTGTCAACAAAGTGTTCGGTTCAAGCTTGATCAATGTCCGGTAAGAATTAACTTATTATGTTAACAAATTATGTCTTATGTAAAAAATGAGAAATGAATTGATGTGCATGGGAAGAGCGTGTTAACACACTCAAACCCGGAAAGTGCACCAAATATGAATGGTTAAAGCAAGTTGGGAACTTGGCTAAACTAAAACAAATGAAGCAATGTTATAAATGAAATGTTTAACGTTTAAATGTAAACATTTCAGTTTCAAGATGTCTGATGGAAACGATGATGATCCGGTGCAAACAAGTACCGAACAAATGAAAGAGATAATTGCCGATGAAGTAGGGAAGGCAATTGAAGGTAGTCTATCCGGGTTTATAGACAAAATTCAAAGCATGGTGTTGTCGCTTGTCGAAGAGCGAGTCAAAAGGTTGGAAGATAGTGTCAACCTTATAAAAGAAAAATCGGGAGAACGCAAAGGGTGTTCGTACAAGGAATTCATGGCGTGTAAACCTCCAATCTATAACGGGGAGGTCGACCCGATAATATGCCAAAGATGGTTAAGTGACGTCGAAGGGGTGTTTGAACGGACCCATTGTGAAGTAGGCGACTTTCTTGCTTACGGAACGGGTCAATTGAGGGGACAAGCCAAGGATTGGTGGGACAATAAAAAGAAGGAAATAGGAGCCGAAGCGACAAGGGTCATGACCTGGGATGAGTTTAAGGTGCCGTTCCTTAAACACCATAGTCCCAAAGCAGTTATCAATAGGATCAAAGAGGAATTTATCCAGTTAAGACAAAAGGGAGAATCAATTGATAAAATCACGGGTATCTTCATGGATAAGCTGAGATTCTGTGACGAGTTAGTCACCACGGAAGAGCAGAAGATATACTACTATTACAACATGTTGAGTGCTGAATACCGGGAGTTTATGACTCCCTCAAAATATGAAACTCTCACAGAAATCATCAACACCGCCCGGGAGCGGGAAATCGAGTTAAAGAAACAAGTTGAAAGGGGTGAGCGAAGGGCACAGGATGTGAATCCAAGCCCTACAAAGAAAGCTAGAACTGCTGAATCAGGGAAGAAAGTGGAGACTAAAGGCGGGTCGCCAAGTTGCAAAGTATGTGGAAAGGGGCACAAAGGTGAGTGCCGCTTCAAAGACAAGCCGTGTCCGGTATGTGGGAAGACGGGGCACACTGCATCGCTATGTCCCGGAAAAGTTTCCGTTTGTTACAAATGTTATCAACCCGGCCACAAAAAGTCTGAATGCCCCGAGTTGGTTGGAAAGAGAGACACAAAAGAGTCTCCAGCAGAAGCTCCCAAAGCGAAGGCTAGGTCCTTCCAACTTACCGCGGCTGAAGCAAAAACAGAACCCGATGTGGTCTCAGGTATATTCACAATTAACTCAATTCCAGCACGTGTATTGTTTGATACGGGTGCGAATAAATCCTTCATTTCGCATGGATTTATTCGACATCCTTCATTTGTATTGACGAAATTATATGTGCCCTTAGAAGTTGAAATAGGGGACAACAAAAGTTTTATAGTTTGTGATGTTTGTTGAGGCTGCAAATTAAGCTTCGACGATGAGGAATACTTGATAGACCTAATCCCGATGTCAATGGGGGAATTTCAAGTAGTCGTTGGGATGGATTGGCTATCTCAGCACCATGCAAAGGTCGTGTGTTTTCATAAAGAGATAAAGCTAACATCTCCAAGCGGGAACACACGTCACTATCTTTGGCGAAAAAGGAGGCAACCCCATAATATGCTCAATGTTGAAAGCTCACAAGCTTATGAAGCAAGGATGCAAGACATTCATGATATACGCAAATGAGCCCGAGAAAGAATCACTGAAGATTGAAGATGTACCGGTAGTACGAGACTATGAAGATGTGTTTCTGGAGGATTTACCAGGGATACCGCCTGAACGGGAAGTAGAGTTCGGGATCGAATTGATTCCGGGCGTAAAACCCGTAGCTAAAGCACCATACCGACTCGCACCGTCGGAATTATAAGAGTTGATGTCCCAAATTCAAGACCAGCTTGACAAAGGATTCATAAGGCCGAGTGTGTCTCCTTGGGGCGCACCGGTACTGTTCGTGAAAAAGAAAGACGGAAGCATGCACATGTGTATCGATTACCGGGAGTTAAACAAACTCACGGTAAAGAACCGATACCCGCTTCCAAGGATAGATGATTTATTCGACCAATTACAAGGTGCGAACTGGTTTTCAAAAATTGACCTTAGATCGGGGTATCACCAACTAAAGGTTAAGGAGGAAGATGTGCCAAAGACGGCCTTCCGCACGCGATACGAACATTATGAGTTCCTTGTGATGTTATTTGGGCTGACAAATGCACCCGCTGCTTTGATGGACCTCATGAATCGGGTTTACAAGCCAATGTTGGATAAGTCAGTCATCGTGTTTATCGATGATATTTTGGTGTACTCAAAAAGTGAAGCTGAACATGCACACCACTTACAAGAGGTGTTAGAGACACTTAGACGAGAGAGGTTGTATGCGAAATTCTCTAAGTGTGCCTTTTGGTTACGAGAGGTGCAATTTCTTGGCCACACCATAAGTGCCGATGGAGTATTAGTAGACCCGTCAAAGATCGAAGCCGTGTCAAAATGGAATCCCCCGAAGAACCCTTCAGAAATTAGAAGCTTTTTGGGGCTTGTGGGATACTATAGGAGATTCATTCAAGATTTCTCCAAGATTACGTCACCGCTAACAAAACTAACCCGGAAGGAAGAAAAGTTCATTTGGGGTGTAGATCAAGAAAGAGTGTTTCAAACGCTAAAAGAGAAGTTAACCCAAGCTCCGGTACTAACATTTCCGGACGGGGTCGAAGACTTGGTGGTTTATTCGGATGCTTCACTATCGGGGCTCAGATGCGTTTTGATGCAACGGGGCAAAGTTATAGCTTATGCCTCGAGGCAATTGAAGATACACGAGAAGAAATATCCCATGCACGATCTCGAGTTGGCTGTGGTGGTATTTGCATTAAAAATATGGAGGCAGTACACCATATTCACCGATCACAAGAGCTTGAAATACTTCTTCGATCAGAAGGAGTTAAATATGCGACAAAGGCAATGGTTATAAACGGTGAAAGATTTCGACTGTGAAATACACTATCACCCCAGAAGGGCAAACGTGGTGGCGGATGCCCTAAGCAGAAAGGCAGATTATGTCCCGATACGAGTACGATCATTGCAACTCATTGTGACCTCGGGCTTACTTGAACGAATCCGAGAGGCACAAGATGAAGCAGTAAAGACGGAAAACTGGAGAAAGGAAAGGATTGTTGGCCAAGTTAAGGATCTCGAAGTAGGAAACCACGGTTTAAAAACACGTTTCAGTAGAATTTGGGTTCCTAACACATGTGGAGTTAAAAAGCTTCTACTAGATGAAGCTCACAAGTCCCGTTATTCCATCCATCCGGGGGCGACCAAGATGTATAATGATTTAAAACAAAACTATTTGGTGGCCCGGGATGAAAAGAGATATTGTGAAACATGTAGAGAAGTGTTTGACCTGCTTGCAAGTCAAAGCGGAGCACCAGAAGCCATATGGTAAGTTGCAACCATTGGACATCCCAGTTTGGAAATGGGAACAAATCACCATGGATTTATTGACCAAATTGCCCAAAACTAACCACGGGTTTGATGCTATATGGGTAGTCGTGGATAGATTGACGAAAAGTGCTCACTTCATTCCGATTCATGAGACTTATACATCCGAGAAGATGTCGGAGGTGTACACCAATGAAATCATAGCACGTCATGGGGTACCGATATCCATTGTGTCAGACAGAGTTACTCGGTTTACTTCGAATTTTTGGCGTGAATTCCAAGAACAAATGGGAACTAAATTGTTCATTAGCACCGCTTACCATCCACAAACGGATGGGCAGAGTGAAAGAACAATACAAACGTTGGAGGATATGCTGCGGACTTGCATTATTGACTTCGGGGGTAGTTGGGATGTCTATCTACCCTTGGTCGAATTTTCATATAACAATAGCTATCACGCGAGCATTAAAATGCCCCCGTATGAAATGTTATATGGTAGAAAGTGTCGAACTCCGGTATGTTGGGGAGAAGTGGGTCCACGAGGACTAGCACCTACTGATATAATCCGAACCACTAATGAGAAAATTGAAGTGGTGCGAGCCCATTTGAAAGCGGCCCAAGATAGACAGAAGTCTTATGCCGACAAAAGACGAAGACCGATTGAGTTTCAGATAGGTGATATGGTTATGCTAAAAGTTTCCCCATGGAAGGGCATTATCAGATTCAGAAAGAGGGGGAAACTAAGCCCGAGGTTTATTGGGCCATTTAAAATCATCAAATGGGTCGGCAAGGTGGCTTATCGCCTCGAATTGCCGGAAGAGTTGAATGGAATACATGGCACGTTTCACGTGTCGCAATTACGAAAGTGTCTAGCGGACGAAACAACTTATGTCCATTATGATGATATCGAGGTGGATAATAGCCTGAATTATGCAGTGAGACCAGTGGAGATTTTAGATCGAAAGGTCAAACACTTGCGAAACAAACAAATCGATCAAGTCAAGGACAAGTGGGAGCATAGGAAAGGTTCGGACACTACGTGGGAATCCGAAGAGGAGATGCGACGTCTCTACCCTACTTTATTTGGTACGTAATTTGGTTTCGGGGACGAAACCCTTTTTAAGGGGGGTGGACTTGTAACACCCCGGAAAAAAAATATAAAACTTTATATTAGAATTATAAAGTATAAATAAACAAGAATTTACTAACTAGGAATTTTAACCTAGTTAGCTACAAGTCTAGAAATAACTTATAATAGGGTTAAAAACAACCAAACTTTAAGTTAAACAAAAGTGGAGGGGCTTATCTTGTAAAATCTGAAACTTAATTTGATAAAAAAATATAAGGACCAAACACACAAAAGTGTGCCTGGTCGTATATGGGACGCAGGGGGCGACCAGGATTCCTCACCAAGCCCTAGTTCATCACATAATTCACAAAATTGAGGGCTCAAATCAAGTTAGAATCGAAAATCTAGCATAGATTACTGATCCTCATCACAAGAGGATTACAAGGTATGTAAAATTTGATGAAAACTCTCAACTCGAAATTCTCATTCAAATTGGGAAAATCTGAAATTTATGGTTGCATGTTTGTTTTATGATGAATTAGGAACAATATAGTGTCTAGGGACAAACCCTAGACAAATACAAGTTGAAATCATGTGAAATTTTAGTAAAATCCATGAACACCATTGTAGGTGATTAGTGGGTTATGTAGAACTTGATAAACACTAGGAAATTGGGTGTTGTTCTAGTGTAATTTGACAATTGTGAAGTGACTTCAGAATTTTAGAAGCTAACAATTGTGTAAAATGGGTTGATTGATGTGAAATTCGGGCTAGATGATAAGCTAGGGATTTGCTATATAATCATGTAAAATTTTGCCTTTAAAGTGTTTGTTGAAATGCCTCAAAGAAGGCTCGAAACTGGAATTTTGAAGTTAAAACACCTAATTGTGATGTTTTGACTATTATGCGATATGTGATTAAAAAGAGTTCTAAACGTGATATAATTGAACTCTATAGGAAAGGATACCGGAACGTCGAGTGGACAAGCCGGTGGTGAATTGCAGTTGAAGGGCGTGCACTAAAGGTATGTAACTTGACCCGTTACATTAAACGAGTTATTGTTAAATTATGAAAAGTCTCATTGTAGGATAATTATGGTGTCGATTGTAGCGACCATGATCGTTACTTAAATTAATAGGCTAAGAGTGACAAGAAATCGTTTGGTAGTCGTCATATTGGAGGATTCCACAAGATGAGCCAAACGGGTCGGTTAGTTGTGTAAAATATTGTACTAGTGTTTTAGAGAGTTAAAATGGCGATGACAATCACAAGAGCATTAAGCCATGAGATTGGTAAAGAAATGCGGGTGATAATAAGCCCCGGATGTTGGGTATAAAGTGTCATAAATTTACTAGCGAGATGGTAGTTAATTGTGTGAAGTTGGAATGGGTCGAATAAGGTCATAAGTGACTTTTAGTTGTTCAGCCCGTAAGTTAAACTTTTGGTATGACTATCGTAATAGGCACGTTGGTAATGAATTTACAGACGTATAGGAAAAAGAATCGCTAAAAACGGACTTACGAATCATAAGTTAAGGCAATTTTAAGTTGGGATTTGAATAAACATTGAGCTGGGTATGTACAGCAACAGCTTAAGAAACATTCTGTGAAAAACAGGGCTAGGCGTCACGCGGCGCCCCCTAGTCCGGGAAAAATTTATTTTTTGTTTGTTTGACCCATGGAACTTGTTTATATCCATTCTAACATTATCAAAACTGACATTTGATGTGGTTTTGACCTTAGGTGATGTGGAAACTAATCGGATGACGATCAAGCAAATGCCGAAGAACCGAACACGACTTTTGAAGCTTCCGCAATATTTTAACCCCTAATAGACTATGTTTATGGGATGTAAACAAATTGTTAAACAAATTTTGAATGTTTTAACTTAGTCGTTAGTTGACTAAGGTTTTGCTACTTATGAACTTTACTTATGGAATCTATGTTAACTAGACATCTTTTATCTAAAATGGTATGAATTATTATTAAATTCAAGTAAAATTAGACGGGTGTTACAGTACGCGTGTTCCAACGTTTGACATATCTGGATTACCATTTTGTCCAAGCGTTTTAAGGTTATCATATGTCTCAGATCTCAGTTTCTTTTTTTGCTGCAGACGTATGAATAGTAATCGTTCACTTTCAATCATCGTATATACGTCAACCAAGAACTGTTGCAAAAGTCTTCGAGCATTGAGAATCAAAGAGAAATGATTCACTCTATCTTGAACATGGTAAGAAAAATACTCTCTCATTGTACATTTTGACTCTTTCTTCTTCGTTGATGCCCTTCCTTCTCTATGAAGAATATCAACCCGGTAACCATCTTCACCAAAAGGGAAAAGCAATGGATACTGAAGCGCGAGATACAAAGGATGAAGCTCGCTAATACGTTGTAGACTATCTTTCTTTGACTCAACAACTACATCACGATTATCAAGAGCTTCCTCAATGTTTCCAACAATAAGCGTAGCAACTTCGGACGACGTCGGTAGGTTGTATGTATGACCATCTTTAGACCTATTTGCCTTAAGCCGTAATTTTAAGTCAACTTGAGGATTATCAACAAACCGATCTCGTACACATCTATATGTTTTCACCAGCTCATTATTTGAATCTAAAATCACCTTAAGGTACTCTATGAGTTCAGTGTCAAGCAAATCGAAAGTTGCGGAAGCTGGTTTGTTTGAGTTACTGTAAAGCAATTGTAAGACAAAAGCGAAAGTATCAATAAGTGTTTATATAACACAAAACCAAAAATAAATAAATAAAGAAATGGTTTCCAAGGATACCTAAATACGGTTTTACGATTACAAACTTCATTATCTGTGTCGTATATGTAAAGCTGCGCAAACTTTGGTTCACCACCTTCTTTAGGAAGAAGACTTCCCAGTGTATGATAATTCTCGCCACTAATTCGGTATACATACGGAGCATTTCCTCTATTAATTTTCGAATCAACTTTACCACCCATTGAAGTGAACGAAAACATAGAATTAAAACGACGAATATTCAGTAAGAAATGCTTGCTCTTGTCGTCTAAACTCTTAAAAAGACTTTGATATTCCAGACACGTCTCTTTAAAATTAGGAAGGTGTACTTTTCTATAAGCACAACAAAGCATATAAGTTGTTCTTCCTGAGTAAACCTTTCCTTTTCCAGCCTCAACTTTCCACAACTTAGCATTGCATATGTCGCATACAACTACTTGATCACCATGATCCAAATAATCTATTATTGAAAATAAAAAAATATATCATTTTGTACTATTGGTTATGAAATTAATATAATGACGTTCTTCAAGTAGTACTTAAAGTAGTAAGTGTGTAAGGTACTTACTGTTAGAAACTCCTTTATATGGATCTTCAGCTAATTGTTGAGGAATAATATGATCGTCGGAAGATAAGTCAACCATTGGAATAGGATATACATTTCTACCCTGATTAGTAGAAAACCTTTGTTTACCTCTTTGTTTCCTCTTTACACCTATACGTTGATACCAACGAAAAATAATAAAAATGTCAAAATCAAAATAAAGAAATGTGAAATACATAAATACATACCACCAACCTGAAGTAGATGCTTCAGACGGAGTTGTTAAAGGTGTGGTTGCGCAAAAATGTGGCTCGATGGTATTGATATAAGACAATGAACGCATTGGTGTTACGATCTTGCATTCATTTGTATTGGATGCTGGAACATTGAATGACCGAGTAACGTCTTTTGAAATGGAAGATTGCTTACTCACATTATTTCTCTTAGTATCCAAATGTAATTTCCTATATTTTCTTCGTTCAGCTGATTGTTGATGCTCAACATCATTAGAAGCAACTGGAAAAAAAATATGGATATCCATAAAATATCAAATTATACAATAAAATTTGTATTTTTTTCTAAAAAACCAAAGAATTTACCATTTGTAATGTTACACAAGTTATAAATGAAAAATTGTATTCATGTGTAAAAAATTATAGAATTTACCATTTGTAATATTACCCAATTGACTTCTTCCAATTTCAATTGCAACAAAGAAAGTCAAAGTTACCGTATGAAACATGTTTATGTATTACATATTTTTTTATTTTAAAAAAACTCATAATCATAATAAATAAAATTTAAATATGTAAGTAAATAACACCAACCAGATGTATACGCCTCGTACGGATTTGTTAAAGGTGTGGTTGGCAAGATACGTCGATCAATGGTATTGATATAAGAGGATGAACGAATTGGTGTTACAACACGACAATCATTTGTATCGGATACTGAAACATGGGATGATCGAATTACGTTTTATCTTGTGTTTAATTTATTAGTCACATCATGTCTCTTATTATCTTCATGTAATTTCTTTAATCTTCTTCGTTCACATGATTTTTGATGCTCAACATCATTATAAGCAACTGAAAAAAAAAAGTTGATATCCATAAATTATCAAATTATACATTAACAAACGAATTCCTTTCTAAAAAACCAAATAATTTACCATTTGTAATGTTAAACAAATTTCAAATGAAACATTATATTCATGTGTACAAAAATAAAAAATTTACCATTCGTAATATTAGCCAATGGACTTCTTCCAGCTTCAACTTCGACAAATAAAGTCCAATTTTACCAATCAAATATGTTAATGTATTACATAATTTTTTATTTAAAAAAAACAAACACATAATCATAGTAAACAAACACAAAACTAACTTACGCGCCACATAGGGATTTCTTAAAGGTGTGGTTGGCAAAATACGTCCATCCATCGTATTGATATAAGAGGATGAACGAATTGGTGTTACGACACGGCAAACATTTGTATCGGATAGTGAAACGTTGGATGAACGAATGACGTTTTGTGAAGTAGAAGATTTATTATTTGCATTTCTTCTTTTATTATCCAAATACAGTTTCCTTAACTTTCTGCGTTCAGCATAGTCTTGATGCTCAACTTGATTAGGATCAACTGAAGAATAAAATGCATATAGGATTTTTTTTTAACTATTTAGAAAAAAAAATCAATTCATATCTAAAAAATTGCAAACATTGCCATTCGTAATGTTAGACAAAGGACTTCCAGCAACACCACCTGCAAAAATTAAAGTATAATTAACATTACGTAACATACTTACATATTATATTATTTTTTATTGTATTTGTAAACAGAAATAAAAATAAAGTACATACTATTGGAATGTTGAACACCAATAGGAAGTGGAAATGAAGGTAAAGTTTGACGTTTTGCACGTTTAGGCATATCCTATAATTGTATCATACATAACATATCAATGTATTAAAATATGTATTAGAATAACTTAAACGTATAAGTATAATGCAAGAAGATAAAACTTACGTGTATGAGAAATGACCAAACGTCAAAACTTCAAAAATGATGAATGTGGTGAGAGAGTTTTATGATTAGATGATGTGTGTAAAATGCAACATATAAATTACATCAAATAAGGCATAAAACTAACCCTTTTTAAGTACTAATATTGGAAAAAGAGTGTTTTTGTCTTCCTTTTGTATTTTCAGGATTAAATGAGCTCAAAAACGCAAAAGAAGCAAAAAGACAGCTAAATCCAACATAAATACAAGAAAAGGAACATTAGTGGACTGCCCGACCCCTCAACGGCACATTCCAAAGCAAATTAGAGAAGACAGAAGACTGAACACGCCCCGTGCTCAGCCAGCACGGGGGCGTGCCCAAGAAGCAGCAGAAAAGACAAATCCATAGAAGCTTCCATTGCCCACCACGGGCCGTGCTCAGCGGACACGGGGGCGTGTCGAAAGTACAGCAGGCGCATTTATTGTAATTGCGAATTACAATTAATGAGGAGAGAGAGTGTCAGACAGACACGGGGCCGTGTCCAGCGGACACGGGGCCGTGCCCAGCTCTCTGTTCAGCCTATAAATAGGAGTGCTTGGATTCATTTCATCTCATCCCTTGGCACACCACCTCTCTCACACTTCATCCACCACCCACCACCATCACAACACCATCATCCACCACCATCATCCATTTTCCATCGTAGAGTGTGTGAGTCGTCTCGGGATCCAAGATTGATCGTAAGAGTTCTTGACAATCAAGGCCATGTTTGCCTAAGTCTCTTACATCACTTGGTGAAGACAAAGTGTCTAGTATAATACTTTTTATTTCTAATCTTTTGCACTTTTTATTTGGTTTTGTATTAATGACTTTAATAACTAGTTACTTATGTTGAAGGTGATCTTTCCTTATCGTTTGTCCGTGGTGTCTTGGCATTATTTTACTGTCTATATAAAATAAAGGATTTTCACCATTCATATCTCCACGGTCTATATGGAGGTATGTTGGCTACCTGGTCGGGGGTTAAGGGAACGGTTTGGTAAAGGTCTTGCCATTGTTCAGCGTTTAGAGGTCCTGCAATGGACCTGGGTCAAATTTAGTAGGACCTCCTTCAATGCTTCACGGTATTGGATGGCGGGGGGTCCAAACTCTTTGATCCCTTCATAAGTTAACTACTATTAATACTATAACCCGGCTATTTAGGACTGTATCCCTGCTGACTCAGACTACTTAGCCGAGGATAACGTCACCGCCAAAAGCGGGGCCTACCACAATACTGCATTAATAACTTAATTCATTATCTTCCAATAATCCACCCTTTTAGGATTGTATCCTTGCTGACTCAAACTACTGGGGTGAGGGTAACGTCACCTTCAAAGAAGGGGTCTACTACAATAACTAAGATAATCTCTTAATTATGTGCAAAAGTGCGGAAATAATCAAAGGTTATACTAGATACGAGTCGGAACCAAGTGATTCATCTTGTCTATCTGTTTTTCTTTTATTTTTATTTTCAGCATTTTAGTTAGTTTTTATTTTTCTTAGTTTAAAACATTTTTTCTAAACTTTTATTTTGGTTAGACGTTGAGGATAAACCGGTATAAAAAGCTCTTGTGTCCTTGGACGACCTCGGTATCTTACCAACGCTATACTACACTCAACGATGGGTGCACTTGCCCATATGTGTGTTTAGTGTTAGTGAAATATCGTGTTTTATAAATTTAAAACTTGGCTAAAATAAGTGTTAAAAAGGGCTTAAAAAAAATACACCTAAAATAAATAACACTTTATCGCACATCAAGTTTTTGGCGCCGTTGCCGGGGACACAAGGATTTTAAGAAAGTTAGGAATCAACGGCCTAATCATTTTTTTATTTTTCTTTTTAATTTTTTAGGATTTTCTTAGTTTTACAGCTTCTGCAGAGCTCAGCACGGGCCGTGCCCGGTCAGACACGGGCCGTGCCCAGCATCATCACTGGCAGTTTTTATTTTCTGAGTTACAGAGAACTGAACACGGGGCCGTGTCGGTGCAACACGGGGTCGTGTCCAACTCCCAGTAACTGGGATACAGAAAAAAGATTACTGTACTTCTGACCACGGGCCGTGCTCACTGAGCACGAGGCCGTGGTGAACATTATGACCAACGTTCTTTTCTGTTTTTATTGCAGGACTTGGAACCCAGGCGCCACATTTGAACCTCCTACGTAGTGCATGAGCTCCAGTTCTAGTAGAGACATAAAAGAACCCCTAGAAGAACCCGAGGGCTTTCTCAGAAAAAGACTTAAAGCTAAAAATCAAGAGAAAGCTTCGGGGGACCCACTTCCAATGGCGGACCAACGTACCCTAATGGATTACTTACAGCCTACCGTAGGCAATCTTGGCGCCGCTATCAATGCACCGAATGTCGAGGCCAACAACTTCGAACTTCGGCCGCATTTGATACAAATGCTCCAAAACTCCGCAACCTTCCATGGGCTTGCGGACGAGGATCCCCATCTACATATTACTAACTTCTTAGAAATATGTGATACCTTTCGGATCAATGGAGCATCAAATGACGCCATCCGCCTTCGAATGTTTCCATTTTCACTAAAAGACCGAGCTAAGGCTTGGCTTAACACCCTCCCAGTTGGATCGGTAAACACTTGGGATGAACTTGCCCAAAAGTTTTTATATAAGTATTTCCCTCCTGCTAAAATGGCTAAATTAATGACTGAAATTAATACATACTCACAAGAGGATGGGGAATCCTTATATGAAACTTGGGAAAGATTCAAGGAGCTTCTAAGAAAGTGTCCTCATCACGGTCTAGCGGTGTGGCAACAAGTATCCACTTTCTACAATGGGTTGTTGCCACACACAAGACAAACACTTGACTCAAGCTCCGGGGGACTCTTAGGTAATCGTCGCCCAAATGAAATATATAACCAAATTGAGGAAATTGCTCAAACCAATTTTCAATGGCACACTCCCCGAGGTAATAAATCTATTGCCCCGGGCGCCCATAAGGTTGATGAAAGCACCTCTTTACAAGCCCAAATCGAGGCCCTCTCTTCAAAAATCAAAAGGCTAGAAATGACAAAAACGGCCTCGGTTATGGCTTGTGAAGGGTGTGGTGGGTCACATGAAAATTGGAGTTGTATGAAAGAATTAGATGAACACACTGAAACGGTAAACTACATGGATAATAGACCTAGGCTGTCGGGTCCTCCAACGGGTACCTACAACCAAGGATGGCGTAACCACCCAAATCTTGGTTGGAGAGATCCCGGTAGTAGTAGTAACCAACAAAACCAACGAACTAATTTTCAACAACCGCAAAATTTTTCTCAACAACAAGGTGGAAGAGAAAGGCTTGAAGATACTGTATCTCGCCTCATCTCTGACACTGAAAAGAAAAACTCGGATCGATTTCAACAATTGGAATCGAATTTCAGAAATCAACAAGCTAGCATTCAAAACGTTGAAAAACAATTAAATCAACTAGCTCAAAATTTCTCCGAGAGACCACAAGGCGCGCTACCTAGTAATACCGAAACAAACCCGAAGGCACAAGTACATCTCATCACATTAAGAAATCGAACCGTGGGTCCCGAGGATGCTCCATTGCCGCCAAATGAAGGAAACCATTCTAGCCATCCTATGACTCCTCCTGCGCCAGAAAAGGCTTCTGCACCAAATCAAGAGCCCACCAAGACTCCTCCAATTCCGTACCCCGGTAGGTTAAATCGTCAAAAGACCGATGAGCAATTCGCAAAGTTCGAAAGTTTACTAAAACAATTGCATGTTAATATTCCTTTTATTGAGGTCCTAACCCAAATGCCTAAATATGCAAAATTCATGAGGGATTTCCTCACTCACAAAAGGAAAATTGAATCATTGCAATTAGTTAACTTAGGCGAAGAATGCTCAGCTTTAGTACTCAACAAACTTCCACAAAAGAAAATCGACCCCGGGAGCTTCACAATCCCGTGTTCGATTGGGAAGTCCCCCGTCCGAAATGCTTTAGCCGATCTTGGGGCTAGCATCAACCTCATGCCCACATCAATGTTCAAGCGACTCGGCCTAGGAACAACAAGCCCTACAAAGATGAGCATACAACTCGCCGACAGGTCCGTCAAATTCCCACAGGGTGTCGCCGAAAATCTGCTAGTCAAGGTTGACAAATTCGTCTTTCCAACCGACTTTGTCATCCTAGACATGGAAGAAGACTCCGATGTCCCTCTCATCCTCGGGAGGCCATTTCTAGCCATCGCCCAAGCATTGGTGGATATGAATGACGGAACTCTAACATTGAAGTTTGGGGATGAGGAAGTGAAATTTGAATGTGGAAAGCGAATAGAGGAAGAAGATCCGGTCAACTACATGAAGGTCATAGACTCAAGCTTGGATGACGCTCTCCGACGGTGTAACATGGGATGCAACATATCCCACTTGGGTAACATATGACCAGGCTTTGGGTCTAGCCAAGGACCCTTATAAACGTGGCGCACCATGGAGGCATTCCACGGAACTATCCTTAGTTTAAGTTAGATTAATTTTTATGTTTTCTAGTTAGTTTTAATTTTCAGGAATAAAACACACTCATGGTGGTAAAGGATGAAAAGGGGAACGAGAAAAATGATCCCATGCACAAGAACAAGGCAACCCGACAATTCTCTCCATTTCAGAAGGTTCAACACGGGCCGTGCCCAACCAACACGGCCCCGTGCCGAACCACCTGCAGAAAAACGCCCAGTTCAGGTACCTGGACACGGGCCGTGTTCACCCAACACGCCCCCGTGTCCAGACTTCTGTTTCTCTTATTTCAATTTTGTTACTGGCACTTGAACACGGGGCCGTGCCCGGATAACACGGGGCCGTGTTCAGTGCCCAGTAACACAATTTTTTGCTTTTTAAACACTATTTTACACATCTAATCAACCTAAAAATTTATTTTTGGGACACATTGAGGACAATGTGTAATTTAAGTGTGGGGGGGATGCTAAAACCTTGAATTTTGCAAGTCCTAAATACAAGCCTTACACAAAACTCTATTGGAACCGCTAATCACCCCAAATTTTTTGAAAAATTTCATTTTTTTTACTTGTCTAGGTTTAATTCGGGAAATTCAAGTTCTCAAAAAGGTTATATTTTTACAAATTTACAACCGATAGCGTAGTGATAAAAAAGAACCAACATAAGAAAATTATGAAAAGGCATGACAAACTTAGTTAAAATTTGAGTATATATACTTGATCACATAAAAACCCATTCCCACAAAAGTGAGTTTTGAGCCTTTATTGAGCATTCAAATTTACATCTTTAGACTAAATGCTCATTTTTCGTTTCTTGTGTGAATAGCCGCTTGGTTCTTACGACTCTAGAACTTGCCATGACGATACATTCCCGGTCCTTATCAACTTAAACCCGAGTAAGTAAATGATGGAGGCATTAGGACTAACCCTTTTTATTTCTACACCATTATTTTTCTTTTTCTTTTACCACCTACCCAAAAAAATCCCCCTAGTTAACCCCTTTGAGCCTAAACCTTTTCATTTCATCACCCAAACCAAAAACCCTTTTACCCACCAAAACCTTTTTATTTTTAACCCTTTGTTTTAGTAACAAGTTCGGTTTTTCGAAAAAAAAAATGTGTTGATGATGAAGCAAAAAGAAAATAAACAAACAAGTTCATCAAAAATAACTTTGTTTGAATAAAAGCTTCATCAAAATAAAAAAATAGAAAGTCTTACGAAAACCGACACTTGTTACGTTTTTCACCCTTTTTTCTACTAACCACTAACCACTATCCCAACCACCTACCTTTAACCCAAGCCTAACCCTTAACCCACAAAGTCCTCTTGATATTTACAAAGGTATAAAAGTTAAAAAGGAGGAAGATTGATTGCTTGGCAAGCCTATGGTAGGAATAAGTTCCATGCCGCTCTCGAGTGATTCACTAAAAATACACCTTCGGCCGAGTGTGAGTGACTTCTCCCGTGAGGTATGTGAACTTGTATATAAATGGAATTTTAAAAAAAAAGGCATGTTATGCCCAAATAAGTAATTTCTCCTATGAAAAGTTCTAAATAAATCATTACAAATAGGATTGTAAATAAATAAAAATAAAACCTGATGTATTACATATTTTTTTATTTTAAAAAAACTCATAATCATAATAAATAAAATTTAAATATGTAAGTAAATAACACCAACCTGATGTATACGTCTCGTACGGATTTGTTAAAGGTGTGGTTGGCAAGATACGTCGATCAATGGTATTGATATAAGAGGATGAACGAATTGGTGTTACAACACGACAATCATTTGTATCGGATACTGAAACATTGGATGATCGAATTACGTTTTATCTTGTGTTTAATTTATTAGTCACATCATGTCTCTTATTATCTTCATGTAATTTCTTTAATCTTCTTCGTTCACATGATTTTTGATGCTCAACATCATTATAAGCAACTGAAAAAAAAAGTTGATATCCATAAATTATCAAATTATACATTAACAAACGAATTCCTTTCTAAAAAACCAAATAATTTACCATTTGTAATGTTAAACAAATTTCAAATGAAACATTATATTCATGTGTACAAAAATAAAAAATTTACCATTCGTAATATTAGCCAATGGACTTCTTCCAGCTTCAACTTCGACAAATAAAGTCCAATTTTACCAATCAAATATGTTAATGTATTACATAATTTTTTATTTAAAAAAAACAAACACATAATCATAGTAAACAAACACAAAACTAACTTACGCGCCACATAGGGATTTCTTAAAGGTGTGGTTGGCAAAATACGTCCATCCATCGTATTGATATAAGAGGATGAACGAATTGGTGTTACGACACGGCAAACATTTGTATCGGATAGTGAAACGTTGGATGAACGAATGACGTTTTGTGAAGTAGAAGATTTATTATTTGCATTTCTTCTTTTATTATCCAAATACAGTTTCCTTAACTTTCTGCGTTCAGCATAGTCTTGATGCTCAACTTGATTAGGATCAACTGAAGAATAAAATGCATATAGGATTTTTTTTTAACTATTTAGAAAAAAAAATCAATTCATATCTAAAAAATTGCAAACATTGCCATTCGTAATGTTAGACAAAGGACTTCCAGCAACACCACCTGCAAAAATTAAAGTATAATTAACATTACGTAACATACTTACATATTATATTATTTTTTATTGTATTTGTAAACAGAAATAAAAATAAAGTACATACTATTGGAATGTTGAACACCAATAGGAAGTGGAAATGAAGGTAAAGTTTGACGTTTTGCACGTTTAGGCATATCCTATAATTGTATCATACATAACATATCAATGTATTAAAATATGTATTAGAATAACTTAAACGTATAAGTATAATGCAAGAAGATAAAACTTACGTGTATGAGAAATGACCAAACGTCAAAACTTCAAAAATGATGAATGTGGTGAGAGAGTTTTATGATTAGATGATGCGTGTAAAATGCAACATATAAATTACATCAAATAAGGCATAAAACTAACCCTTTTTAAGTACTAATATTGGAAAAAGAGTGTTTTTGTCTTCCTTTTGTATTTTCAGGATTAAATGAGCTCAAAATCGCAAAAGAAGCAAAAAGACAGCTAAATCCAACATAAATACAAGAAAAGGAACATTAGTGGACTGCCCGACCCCTCAACGGCACATTCCAAAGCAAATTAGAGAAGACAGAAGACTGAACACGCCCCGTGCTCAGCCAGCACGGGGGCGTGCCCAAGAAGCAGCAGAAAAGACAAATCCATAGAAGCTTCCATTGCCCACCACGGGCCGTGCTCAGCGGACACGGGGGCGTGTCGAAAGTACAGCAGGCGCATTTATTGTAATTGCGAATTACAATTAATGAGGAGAGAGAGTGTCAGACAGACACGGGGCCGTGTCCAGCGGACACGGGGCCGTGCCCAGCTCTCTGTTCAGCCTATAAATAGGAGTGCTTGGATTCATTTCATCTCATCCCTTGGCACACCACCTCTCTCACACTTCATCCACCACCCACCACCATCACAACACCATCATCCACCACCATCATCCATTTTCCATCGTAGAGTGTGTGAGTCGTCTCGGGATCCAAGATTGATCGTAAGAGTTCTTGACAATCAAGGCCATGTTTGCCTAAGTCTCTTACATCACTTGGTGAAGACAAAGTGTCTAGTATAATACTTTTTATTTCTAATCTTTTGCACTTTTTATTTGGTTTTGTATTAATGACTTTAATAACTAGTTACTTATGTTGAAGGTGATCTTTCCTTATCGTTTGTCCGTGGTGTCTTGGCATTATTTTACTGTCTATATAAAATAAAGGATTTTCACCATTCATATCTCCACGGTCTATATGGAGGTATGTTGGCTACCTGGTCGGGGGTTAAGGGAACGGTTTGGTAAAGGTCTTGCCATTGTTCAGCGTTTAGAGGTCCTGCAATGGACCTGGGTCAAATTTAGTAGGACCTCCTTCAATGCTTCATGGTATTGGATGGCGGGGGTCCAAACTCTTTGATCCCCTCATAAGTTAACTACTATTAATACTATAACCCGGCTATTTAGGACTGTATCCCTGCTGACTCAGACTACTTAGCCGAGGGTAACGTCACCGCCAAAAGGGGGGCCTACCACAATACTGCATTAATAACTTAATTCATTATCTTCCAATAATCCACCCTTTTAGGATTGTATCCTTGCTGACTCAAACTACTGGGGTGAGGGTAACGTCACCTTCAAAAGAGGGGCCTACTACAATAACTAAGATAATCTCTTAATTATGTGCAAAAGTGCGGAAATAATCAAAGGTTATACTAGATACGAGTCGGAACCAAGTGATTCATCTTGTCTATCTGTTTTTCTTTTATTTTTATTTTCAGCATTTTAGTTAGTTTTTATTTTTCTTAGTTTAAAACATTTTTTCTAAACTTTTATTTTGGTTAGACGTTGAGGATAAAGCGGTATTAAAAGCTCTTGTGTCCTTGGACGACCTCGGTATCTTACCAACGCTATACACACTCAACGATGGGTGCACTTGCCCATATGTGTGTTTAGTGTTAGTGAAATATCGTGTTTTATAAATTTAAAACTTGGCTAAAATAAGTGTTAAAAAGGGCTTAAAAAAATACACCTAAAATAAATAACACTTTATCGCACATCATTAGACTTGTAGAATGTTTAGTATAAAACATCGAGTGTGTATTATGAATAAGAGTAGAGGTTCTTATAGTATTTGAAGTGATTATAAAAAAAGAAACTATAAAATTTGTAAAAAAAATTCGGTTATAAATGTAAAAAAAGGAAACAATTTAAATTAAATTTAATTGGAGCTAAATTTATGCAATTTAATGGCGGATTTTTTTAAAAAAAATCTCATATTGTCGATTATACAATTTAAAAAAGGAAACAAATTAATACAAATTTTTAACTTTAGATAAATGTAACAAAAGTGGATGTTTATTATACAATTTTATATTATAAGTTTTAAAATATTGGGGATTGTTAAAAATATAATTATAGTAATTACATAATGATTACAACAAATTTATTTACATAAATTCGGTTACTAAAATCTTTATTTACAATTTAAATATTAAAAAAATTATAAATAGTTTTAAAAATTATACTTTGTAAAAAAAATATAAAGTAACAAAAGGTTAAGTTTAAAGAAGTATAAGTAATAGGAATCATTCCAAACCAACTATATGTCTCAAATACAAAACCAACCATATGTCACAAATAAAGATCCAACAAACCATGTCTCAAATGAAAAACCAACCAATCATATGTTTCAAAAAAAAAAAAAAACAAACAAACAAACCAACATACCATATGTTTCAATCCAAAATAAAACAAACAAACCAACCATGACAAATCAATCCAAACCAATGTAAGACGCAAACGAAACCAAAGCAGCAATATTCGGAAAAAAATAAATTGTTTTTGTTAAAACTACTTCAACCATGAACTACTTCTCCAACTTTGGAACCAGCAGAATCGTTTCATCATCAACTTGAACATCCGAGACACCAGCCTTTTTAACCTTTGTTGATGATAGAGAGGTGCTTTCTTCAACTTCATACACGTCAGCAAGGTTACGTTTCAATTCCGAAGACGAAGTCTTAGAACAATCTTTAGATGTGCAATCGGGTGTGGAGCTATCACCAATAGAGTCCACAGCATCTTGAATGATATATTCAAAATTAGAAAGTATATACAATGTTTAAAACATTTGGCATTTTGTAACATTAACTTAAAATACATACCTTTAGAGCAAAAGGGTTTTGAGTTGACATATCACTAAGTGAAACATCAGCAGCCGCCTCGTCCACACCCTACATTTCAAAAAATAATAAGGCTAGGCACAAAAAAAATAATAATAAATCTCGTAACATAATTTTAATTCAAAGGTTTGTATGTGTTAACCTGATCAGCTGGAATTCGGCTCTCCAAGGACCCAATGATTGTTGCATCATTCACCAACTTATGAACAACATAACCATCAATATGATTGTCAATATTGAATTGACTAATTTGAATCTTGAAGGCAAACTTTTTATCATTCAAAGATTTAAACTGATAGGGAATGGTTTTCTCTTCCAAAGATGCCTAATATACATGAATCAAAAATTATTGAAAAGAACATAGAAATAAGATTTAAACATTAATAATATGTAACTTGTATAAGAATTAAAAAAAAAGAATGATTTGAAATACGTTACCTGATCCACTTTAGACTTCTCAAGCAATTGAATTGCTGTCATACCCAACATTTTTCTAGCTTCACGGTCGAACAAAGTCAAAGAGGCAATAGCTGCATAATCTTGTACTCTTATCGGAATCCTAAAACTAAATGCACAAAAAGTAATTCACAAAATAAATACATTTTACATTTCTAAAGTAAAATAAAATAATCATAAATATAATATAATTAGAAAAAAAATAAGTAACTTACATCGGTGTGGCAGTCACAACCTCTTTCGGACATTCAGGATATGAGCAAACTAAAACTTGTTTAAACTTCGGTTCCTCAGCACCGTCTTCAGCCTCCTCGATGACCAAAGTTGTCTCCACCTTCCGATTGCACTCCTCACAACCAAGGTAGTACCAATCATCTTTATCATCCACACCCATGATCGTACCAAGAACTATGACCTCACAAGGCTGAAATTATATGTAACAAATTAGAGTTCTAAAAATGAATTTGTGAAACAATTTTGTTTAATGAATTTATTTAAAATATTAAAAAGTAGAGACAAACCTTATCCAAGAGCGTAATATCACGGAAATTGGAAAACGGATGCTTCACTAATAAGTCATCTGCAACGCTTATGCCTCCAGATGAACCAATTGATTTCTGACCATTAGAAGATGTTTTACATATCTTCTCAACAAACCTGTTTACAATAATGGATGCAAAAAAAGTTAACAACGTCAATAAGTAGTTCATATTATTTTATAAACTGTTTACTTTGTTCTAAATAAACGAATCTCCTCTATGTCAGCATTGATAAACAGCCTTGTTATATGGAAAGCATTAGATAGCGTTGTCTTCCCTGTGTAAAAAAATTAATATCAGATATTAGGATATTTAAGTTCGTAAATCATAAAAAAATTATATAAATTAAAAAAAGTATTTAATGAGTTAATATCTTTATACTTGTTGAAACTACCAAACCGCACAAGCAGAACAACATGAACTTCTTCTTTATGGCTCTGAATGTAACCAAACATCTCATCGCAGTACTCATCCCATAAAGTGCAGTTTAACTTGATACCCCTACATAAATACAAAATAAACATATCAGAGGATATCATGTAATAAAAAATATATAACACTAAAGTTACAATGAAATTAAATTAGAATTTAATTAACAGACTCTTCATCCAGCAATTGCAAGTTCATGTATTTGCTATCTTTTCCCATCTTCGTTTTGGTCATCTCTGGTTCAGACCACTCATCTACATATCCAATAAAATCTGACCAAA
Organism: Helianthus tuberosus; assembly: GCA_030545235.1. Lineage (NCBI taxonomy): Eukaryota > Viridiplantae > Streptophyta > Magnoliopsida > Asterales > Asteraceae > Helianthus > Helianthus tuberosus. Next base: position 3,913 of record JARYGA010045618.1, on the reverse strand, counting down.
AAAATTGATTAATAAAAAATGTAATCAACACAAAAATCAAAAATTTTAAAAATAATATATATTTATATATTTCTTAATTTAGGATGTTGTTATATATGATGAAGTACAAACCAACTCGATACTTGACATCGACTTCACTGGCTTTAATGGACTCAAAAGATGCTAACCGAATACCATATAAACTTCCATCAAAGTTCTCACACTTTTTAACAGATGTATCAAAGTTTAAGCTAATAGCATGTTCCTTATCAAAGTGTTTGAAATTTGACTTAATGACAGAAAGTTGAGATTTATAAATGTAATAAGACTCGTTTTCATTAAGCAAAATTTCATGTTTTTTCATAAACTTGCTCCAAATAGTTGCATGCATCCTGGTACCCTAATAAAAACAGAAAAAAAAAATGGTAAGTATAGACAACAATATAAAAATTAAGCTACATTTTAAAAAAACAAATGACATTCAAACCAACCTGCTCATCCATGACCACCATTTCAATACCAAGGATTTCTCCTTCTCTCTTTGGATTCACACGAATCCAAAGTCTTAACACCTTGATTTTGATGGTAAACAGCTTGGATCTCCAATCAAGATTGTTTAAGAAAGTAACATTATTTTCATCCATTTGTATGAGATATGAGCCAAACTGAGATGATTAATGTTAGAAAATAATTCGTAATTGAATCAAATGAATGTATTAACTAAATATATATATATATATACAAATTTCGTTTACTTATTTTTGTAAAGTTGAAAAAAATTATTAGAAAACAAAATTGTGGCCGAAATTAAAGACATTATTATTTTTAGAAATGGGTATACATTTATAAAAAAACTACAAATCACAAAAAGATTTTTTGATTCTTACTTATATTACTTAAAAAATAAAACAATAATCATTTACTTAAATCAAAAAATCACAATACAATAAAATGCAATAAGTACACTCTATAGTAATGCATACAAACAACACAAAGTAATTTTTGTCACCAAAAGACTAAGAAAATATAACTAATAACTTGAAATTATAATAAATTTGTAGTTTATTTTATAATTTGACAAAAAATAATTAATCGATATAGTTTACATTGGATATTTTCGGGCTTTTATTTGTAATAGGTTGTAGTTAATTTTGGAATTTATTTATTCAAGTTAATTGATTATTTAAATATGTCATGATTGTAATGGTTTAAAAAACTTCAATAAAAATGTTTAAAAACCGATTCTTACTTTCCAACATTAAAAACAAAACTTAGGAATGTTTTATTAAAAACTTAAAAAAAAATAGCCATATATAATTTAGAATTTAAAAACTGAAAAATTAAAAATAAAAAACCAATTTGATACAAAAAAAATTTTATTTTTAATATATATAAAATTTTTTAATTATTTCATTGTTTAAGCTATTAATAATGTATATTTACGAATTTCAAACACAAGTTTAATAAAATCAATATTTTAATTTCAAACCTTTTAATTTCAATAACCAACATTTTTTTATTTATACAAAATTGATTTAAATGGAAAGTATTTTTAAGTTTATATACTTAAATAAGATGGTAAATAAAGGAAACAACATAAATTCAAACTAATTAGAGGTAAACCTATAGAATGTGGCCGTTTTTTTTAAATATATATTGTCGGTTACACAATTAAAATAGGAAACAAAATCATACGAAACTTTATTTTTAGATCAGTTTTTTTAAAAAGTGGCGGTTTTTCAATTTTTTCAAACAAATTACGTTAATGGACTTTAATATGATCCCTATTTTTCTTCATTATCAAACTAAGAAACATAAAATTTCAAGAAATGTTGATTTCACTAAAACATAGGATACTAAGCACAAACAGGTAGCAAAAAACAGAAACAACGTCTAGTCATATAAGCATTTAAAACTAAGTACTTCGGCCACAAATATAAAAGCCCCAAAAAAAGTATCAGCGACATCTACCATGATATCAGTTCAACGTAACAACCACACCAAAAACATACCACTAAATGTATTCTAACCATCAACAGTTTGTGCAAAAAAATACTACCAAAACATACCATGTACCTTCACCAACTCAGTTATAAAGCAACATACCTTTACTTTTAACAAATACCATCTGAAACGAAGAACCAAATACCAACCGTTTGTCTCTAACAAACTCTCTCATACCGGTAACATTGAATCGCGGACATCCTTGCGAGAACTCCTTACCAATAGCCACATTCCAAGTTTGACTAGCGCTGTCCTTGATGGTCAAATCCATCTTTCGATCCAAGCCATGAGTTTGTGCCCACTTCTTCTTCAAACGCTACAAATCAGAATATAAAATTTAATAATAGATACCATTAAATCTGGTTTTCTTACAACTAATGACTTCAACTGGATTTATGAAACATACATTAATATTATGAAAAAGTAAATAATACAAACTTACATAATGGTTGTCAACAACAAAAGTAACCGGTACTTCGTCATCAACACTCTGTTCAAATACAGGTGCAACAACCGCATTAGGCACCTCATCATCAGACACTTCAATTAAGTCATCAGTTGGTTCTTTTTTGATAACACAAAGTTCAGGCGGGTAAGTAAGAAGGGCTGGCTTACAGCTAAAAACACTCAAATCAAACGTCTTAAAATAAACCATTTCAAAAACCAACAAATGATCATCCGTTATCGACATATCCTCCTTGATTCGACTCTAACCCGTGGTAATATAAAGCTCATGGTCTAAAGCTTCCATCCGAACAACCCATTTACGATTTCCAGCAGAACGAACCAAAACAGAATCTGAAGGACAGGTATTCAGCATCGAGTGATAAACAAACAACCTGTTCATAAACTACACAAAGAACAAAACAATATCAGGATCGATGGTATACAGGAAATACAAAAAAATGTATGAATGCAAGGATAAAAGAATTTAAAAATGTATATGTTCAAGTACCATGCAGTCGTCTCGGTCTTTAAAATCATTTTTAGGTTTGTAGTAGAAGTAGTTAGATGGCGCAAGAGAAATGTCTTGATAAAAGTGGAACAGCCGGAACGAAGATAAAGCTTCTTCATACTGACAAACAACCCACGAATCGTCTGGTAATTTCAATGACGTGACGACATCAAACCAGCCATTGTAAAAAAATAGTCGTCTGCAAGGTTGAACACTTTGACTTCAAAGGTCCTCCCATCGAGGGTCCTGATGACTGCATTCTTCTCTGGATAACCAAACGTCTTAATCCAGTCACCATACCCAGCAGGAAGTTTCTGCAACGGAAAAGATAACTATCGTTAAATGCAATTATAATATCAGTAATCACAAAGTCTTATATTAAAAACATCTAAATTCTTTTTTTTTAAATGATTATAATATCAACACTCACCAACGATTTTTTTGTCGCTACACGGGCAGCGAATCCGTACACCATGTCGCTTCCAAAGTTGTCTTCTTTCACAACCCCAAAATGTATATCAAAACAGGTACATGTAACAAATATAGGTAACAAACGACAGTCAATTACTACATCAAATAAGATATCAAACCATATCAAAAAAGTATTCAGTTATTACATATTTAAATTAAGAAACAAACAAACATAGATACTAAATAAAATAAGAACGGCTGATTATAAAAAAGATTTGCCAAAATATAAACCATCAAAAACCTTCACCGGACTTAGATATACATATTCACACCTAAATGTCAACAAACTAAACAAAACAACACCGTTACAACTAATCGCCTCAACATCTAGTATTCCTAATTTAGCACTAACAGAACTCAACATTACATACACTCCGTCAACAACTCATTGATATGAACAACAGTAACATCTGCCTAATGTACTCGGTAACATATATCTATTGAACCTCAAAATCAAAATCGACTATTACAGACCCTATAAAAGAAACTGTACAAAGGAATTAA
>JARYGA010045617.1:0-36329 GCA_030545235.1 Helianthus tuberosus | reverse complement strand
TTTGGAGCTCCTTAACCTGTCGATCTTCGATCGATGCAGGTTTCTCATCACATCAAAATTCTGCATATCATTATGTGATAGTGTTTCTTGACTTATTGGCGAAACACATCCTTCAGTCACTAGTGTGCAATGTATTGCGAGCTCTGCTAAGCTCCTTACATAGGTTTTAGCTTATAAGCTACTTGGTCTAGATACATTCAATTTCCTTTGAATGATTCTATATTTTCAGAGCTTAACTAGCCTGATAATTTTAACAAATTTGGTACACCCTTCCTGGGTGATATCTTTTGTTAAACCTTATTCCTTAACAAGAATTTAGGAGGGTTGCTACTTTCACTAATTCGTGATTTCCTGCCGAATACTGGCAACTTACAGATGACTAGGGATTTGTTTGATCTTATTCGTTGTTTCCAAATGAAAATTTCAGATCCTGATAATTGGACTTACCAATTCTCTATCTAACAATAGATGTTTAACATTCCATCTATTCAAGGTTTCCAAAGGAGCAGCCTTAATACTTACATATCAATTATTATAGAAAAGCTTATCTTAAGGTGGGACGGTTATCCCAACCATTGCATAAAACTAATCTCAAGGAGTAGCTAATCCTTATAGCTAGTTGAATAACTCAACGATCCTGGGTAGTTGATGGCGATTCTTAATCGTTGTTAAAATAGGGTTGCGGTAATGAATGCATAAGCAAAATGAACCGTCTTTCTTATCAAACTCTCGGAATTATCGAGTTAGGCTATATGAATCTCTTATCTTAAAGTTTACTTAAATCAGGGTTTTGATTATTCCATGATCAACACGGAGTTCTTACAACACTCCAACCCAAAGCGGGATGTTAATCTTAACTCTACTTGTCTCTCGGGAGGTAAACAGGGTAGTCTTAGGAGAAGATAATCAAGATACAAGGAGGTTACAGAGATTTTTCCAAATCTCGGCTCCAGTTCATTTATCCTTGCCTGTGTCAGATAAGTGGCATATTTATGTTACGAGTCCACAGATTTCATCATAGACACTTACTTGGACAATTCCATTCTGGATATCTTCTTTGAATACTATTAGTTGACTTTAGTACCATATGATCATTGGGATATCTTTGTGGTTCCATGCATTAAACCTCCATACTGATCAGGCATGGAAGCAATCTATGGAACATATTAAGATACACCAATCCTCACATGGCGCTTTTATCATACCACTTGGTATTCGTAATCAAAGCAGAACTCTTAGCGTTCATTCTACTACATATTTTATGCTTAAGGTTCTAATAGGCAGATTTAATATCTTACAAAATTTATTCCACAAATGACTTATCTACACTTGCATTAAACAATACCCTTGCATATACATCATGGATAAGGACGTACCGGTTATAACATTTTCATCTTGTATGGCCTCTTTTGCATCCATCTGAGAGGCCTTAGTGTCAGTCTTCTTATCTCCTTTAAGCTTCTTCGCATACTTTGGGCAATTGGATTTGATATGCCTTTTCTCGTTACAGTTGTAACAAGTCGCATCTCTTATCTTCTGGCATTCCAATGTTTTATGCTCAATAGATTTGCAGATCCCACAAGCCCTCGGCTGTGATTTGGATTTTGGCTCGAACCTGCATTTCCCATAATGGCACTTCTTGCAGGTCTTGCATACAGGTTTCTGGTTGGACTTTTGTTTGTTCTTTTTCTTAGAACTCTGGGAGTTATCTTCCTCCCTTTTTCTTTTTAGTTCATCCCTTGCATTAGAGGTTTGAACGAGATCCTTCTTGTGAGTAAGGACGTGTAGTCTTGGATGAGGCTTGGAGCAAGTAGTATTGGGCTCCTTGAGCTTTTTCACGGCCTTCTTCACAGCTTTTCCAACAGCTGCGTCTATCATAGTTTGAAGAACATCACTGGAAATTCTAAGGTTCACAATTGTAGCATCATTGGCATGTGTCGCATTGTCCATAACACGATCAACGGCTGTCTTATCTGAGTTTGCCATACTCGATATTGGTTCCTAACGCCAAATAAAACAATTAGTTGCAATTCAACATCCGCTATTTTCATCCTGATGACCTAATATACTAACCATGGTATCGTTAAACCATACATGCTAATATAGTGCGAACATTCTCTATGAATGTCCTGTAGGTATGTATATATATCATTTATACTTAGCCTAGGCCATAGAAGACCATTAATGGCAATCAAGGTTTGGACCTAGTCCACCACCTTTTTGACAGGGGATCAATTGTCGCATCTGTCTTGATCATATTGATGAGTTTGGATAGCTTGAAAGTTTGACGTTAGGATATTGGATAAGAGTGTTTCCTAATGGATAATAAGCATCCATCTAAGGTTGTTGGAGCTGTCTTCAAATGTCATCGGCCAATTCTACCTCGCGCTAAAAGCCTAAGATCCTAATAGGCGGAGACAACAGTTCTCAACATTTATCGTTCATTATAGAATCATATGTGCTAGCATTAAATAAATTTCTGCATAGCTTGCTTGATAAGGAAAGGTACCTGCTATATAATTATCATTCTGCACCATCTCCTGGGCGTTCATCCTGAAGACTCATGCGTTTGTTCTCTTGGCCTCTTCGGGCTTCTTTTGATTCCTAGGGCAGTTAGTCTTGATATGCCCCTTCTCGTTGCAACCATAACAGGTTGCATCTTTCAACTTCTTGCAATCCAAGGTTTTATGTTCCTTAGACTTGCAGATTCCACAGGGTAGAGGTTGAGACTCGAATCTGCATTTTCCGAGGTGGTATTTCCGACAGGTTTTGCACCTGGTCTTCTCACCCAACTGCTGGCTGTCTTCCTTAAACTCGGAACTCTTCTTATCCTCAGAGTTCCTTTTCCTATCGGAGCGATGAGAATTCTCATCCTCCCTTTTACGCTTTCCATCTTTAGAGGCTTTGACAGCCTTGTTTCGGACCACATCGAGTGTGAGAGATAGCGACAGATCTGCCGCTGACCTGAATGTAGTAGGTCTTGAAGCCTTAACACTGGCTTTGATTTCTGGGGCTAAACCCCCAATGAAGCGAGCAATTCTCTTGGGTTCTGGTGTTACTAGGTACGGAACCAGTCTGGACAGGGTATTGAAACTGGTGAGGTAAGCTTGACAATCTAAGTTTGTCATCACCAATGATAAGAAATCTGATTCAATTCTTTCGACCTCGTGTTGAGGGTAGTAGTTCTCCATAATGAGAGCAACAAACTGTTCCCATGACATGTTGTAAAGTGGGATCTTCCCAGCAGCTTGAATGAGAACCTTCCACCATGCTAGTGCCTCTCCTTTGAACGATTGGGATACATACTTCACTACATCCCTCTCAGCACATCCGCTGATATCGACAACTGTGTCTATTTCATCCAACCAGGTCATACAATCGATTGCCCCTTTCTCCCCAGTGAAATCCCGGGGTTTGCAGGAAACAAAGTATTTATAGGTACAGGACTTGGTACGCGTTTCATTATTGAACACTATCCTCTTGGATGGAACACTGTGTTGATTTGATGAATGTCGATCATCATCCTTCTTTGGTTCCTCTTTCTTAGAGGGTGGCTTGCTGTGAGCCTCTGAGTGAGTCTTAGGGACAGACTTAGAGTGGGGTACAGATGAGGCTTTACTATGCGTCCCACTATACTCCCTAAATTGCTCCTCTACAACTTTAGATACAGCTGTATCAATCAGTGTACGAAGTTCTCCTCTGGTTATATTAATCTTATCATTCTCATTATTCTCCAGGGGATGACTGTTGATCTCGTCAGAGTCAGCCATGTAGTCTTAATTACTACAAAAAAGAAAATAAGGGCAAGGTTTATTTAGAAGCCCATATAGTTTTATCGTTTTAAACGATTTATTAACCATGGTAATATAAACCATATTGGTTAATTTGTTAGTTATATTTAATTAGCATTTTCATTATAATTTATCCTAGTTATAAAACATTAAGGATATTAAGGTGGCGCAAAGGGCCTAGTCACAAGGACGGTTTTAAATTTACAAGCCATGATTTCAGAGAATCGAGGCATTAAGGATTGAACATATTTCATTACCTTTTCTTGACAGAGAGTCAAAGACTACTACTGTCTTTAGTCTCAGAGGACGTTAATTATAGCCCGTAGGCACTTCATCCTTAAAGATGGCCCGTGTGACTTTAATGATTCATAGTTTGCCAAAAATGTTAACATACTTACAGATGTTAACAGGGATTGGAATCTTTTTGATAGGTTTTACCGTCTTGGCCATGTCTGCAATGACATTTAGGCTAGGTTTTTACCTTTAAGATTCTTTTAATATTTAGCACAGAACATCCTAAATTGAGATGTAAACAAGGATCTGAATCTAATTGTGGAACTACCGTCTTGGCCCTGTCTTAAAACGACACATGAGCTAGGTCTTGTCCCTTTTTAGATTTTGCCATCTTATTATAATGGTAGATCTTATACTATAGGAATGATATTTTTAAATATAATCGTTCCATTAAAATTTAAACAAGTATATGGTTGCCCTAAACGGGACTTCTACAGAAAATGACTCGCCCATGCAAGGGCTAATCAGAAAAATAACAAAGGAACAAATAAGGACAAAATAAAACGAATTTGGATTAGTCCTATGTTCTCGTCTAGACTCAAGAATGTGCAACTGTGTAACTGAGATTAAACACAAAAGACTAGTGTTTAATTCACTCAGTGTTGGCTCTGATACCAACCTGTCACACCCCGACTTTCCACGTATTACCGGTGGGCACGGTGGGGAGTATCGTGACGTAGTTGATATCATCATAGACAAACAACACAATATATAAATGCACAGCGGAAGCAAAAGATAAATATATTACAATCCGAATGTAAAGTAACATCCAAGTATTACAAACGGAACGTAAAGGATCCACAGGCGGATCTTAAAACATAAACATTGTTCAACAGACTTTAGACGCCTAGAACTTGCAAGATTCCTTATTAACGCCCTGAGCTTCCAGCCAATTACGTTCAGTACCTGTCACTTAACCTTTTTGGAAAATACGTCAGTTTACACTGGTAAATACAATCAACCGACTCATTTTAAAAAGAGTTTAAGAAAATTGATTTAGATGCACCAGGCACAAAGATATCTTTTATAACTTGGGACAATTATATTTATAATCTTGTATACAGATTTAAATGTTCGTTATACGTTCAGGGCCCGATGTGGAAACCGAGTCAAGATTAACAGACACGCCACAAGTATAAGCCCACAAGAGAGTGAGATACCGTTTCCCTTTAAGCAACTTTCAGTGTATGCCTACACCCCGTGCTTAAGACGTGGCCATTTTATAAGACAATGATGTCAAGGATATCCGGGACATGGTCATTAACCCCTAAAGGCTTTTGTTTCAAACAATACAGATTAAAGCGGGTTACCTCAATAATTTAATCACAATACGACTAAACATTCAATACCCGACCAAGCGGTATTATTATAATACCGTATCCCAAGCCCGTATAGGGAAAATAAGTTAAGAGTATTTACCTGAGCTAGCTCCTGTCTTAAATAGCAAGAATTTAATAACTCAGCAGTACTCACTTAAGTAAGCGTAGGTACAATTTACCGAAAGGCTCTAGTCTGGAATGATGGTATAAATAACCAATTAGAATGCTAACGGGTCTTTACTTAAGCCTAAGCTTAGACCGGTTAGTCTTAAAGAAAGATACGGTTCATACGCATGATAAGGCGAAGACCGGTTTAGAATGTAATTTTGACCCGACAAGCTTGTATGCTTGCTTAATATGGATAACTTAAACACATTCTGGATTTTGAGACCAAAAAGATATGGTCTGACCCGTTTCCGCTAATATATGCAAACTACTCACATAAGCCGATCCGAACGTGACAAGTGCGTAACGAGTAACCAAAAGAGTCATATACAGGTTTCCTAAGTTAATATGCCTTAAATATGTTGCGATATCAGTAGGATACCTTCCATTATGCCCAAAACGAGTTTAATCTAAAAATAAGCCCCGTAGGGGTATTTTGGTCATATAAAAGAGTTTAAATGAAGTTCTGAGATTCGGGTCCGAATACATCAGTAAAATAACTTATTTTTTTATAGGTCATATCAGTTGATAAATAAGTCTTATATGGCAAAATGGTTTTATACCCAAACTATGCGTTTAATACGCGTAAAAAGTCATTTTAAGCGATTTCCGGGTTATACAGGAAATCTGAGTTTTCTGATCAGGTTATAAAGTTCAAAATTCTTTATTTATTATATAAAATCAGTAGCAATTAGATTGGTGTCAAAATACTATGTAGAACTCATTTTATGACCGAAAAGGGTATAATCGGTTTTTACCGAATCAACGCCATAACCTTAGGTTATGAGCAGGTTAAAAATAATTAAAAATCTTTAAAAATCTCAAAATATTATCTTACATCAGTGGGTAAAAGGTTTGGTGTCAAAAAATGGGTTTAGATAGGCTTTATGCTAATTGTACCTTTTAATTACTAAAAGGCGTTATAATTACGCTAATGAGCATAACTCCTAATCTAGACCTCCTACTGATGTAAAATTTTAGGGACATGTTTATAAATCAGTAACAAAGGTTATTGTCTTTTCACATATCCAAAATTCTCGTTTTATGGTCAAAAGGGCATATTGGTCAACATTTAAGCAATTAACTGAAACATGTAAACGAATCGGATAATCAATGAACCAACCACAGAGGGTTATGCTAACATGTAGCCTGGTCCTAAGGAAGCTCTAAGGCGTTTCCAAATCATACTAAATCGGGTCAGAACTGAAGTCAAAGCAAAAGTCAAAGTTTTGCGACTTTTGGTTCCGAACCGGGTCTAAACAGAAAATTGTCGGATCAAACAAGCTTAGTTATAATACTTATTATCAAGTTATATGAGTGATAAAATAGGTTACATGCCTTCTACATTGTTAATTATGCGTTAATTCAAAGATTAGCATTCTGTTGACTTTTTCTAATCAACTTTGACCCGACAAAAGGTCTAGTTAGAGTGGGAATCAGAGGGAGCCCTTTTAAGGGTTTAATGCCCACATAATTACCAACTTATAACTACCTTCAATTCGACTAATCACTGGACCATTAATGATTAATCGCTAAGTCAACCGTTAATTACGACGGTTTGACTTTTAAGCTAAAACTAAGTAAAAACTCAACTAAGAAAGGTTAAGCATACTTACAGAAGTCCTATGCACGATTAGGAAGGCTTAGGGTCTGCTCTTAAGCTCCAGGAAGCTCCAGAAATGCAGAAGGAATGAGTGAACACAATGTTGCAACACAAGGCCCTTTTCTAGTGCTTTAATCTCATTAGATTGTTGACAACTAAGGCTACAACTGATCATGGATCACCCACAAGTGTCCCTAAGTGCCTAGGAATGTTTAGGGGTCGCCCATGGATGAGAAAATATCTTCTTAAGTCGGTTCCAAGGCTGAACAATCAACATTTACGTTTTTCTGCATCTGGGGGTCTGACGCGGCCCGCGTAAGATCTTAATGTGTCTTACGCGGCCCGCCTAAGGCCTGACTTCAGGTTTAAAAGCTTTTTCAGTTTGCATCCTTGGCTCTTGGCTCTTCGAAAGGTCAACTACACTTTGTTTCTTGCATTTTGAGCCCCTTAACTTGACCTATAAGGGCTTCATGTCTTATACCCACTTTGTTAAGCCCTTGGTTAACTTGGTTATCACCCGAAAAGTCATAACTTTCAACGTTTACGCTTTAAACCCCTCGCATACGAATTTGATCATAACTTTCTCATACGATAACGAAACTTTATGAAATTTCTATCATGTATTCTAGTGAGCATAATTTACCGTTACAAAGCTTCGGGTTTGCTAAAAGGTCACTCAGAGGTATACTTTAAACATGTTGACACATTTAACCCCTGTAGTTTGTAATCTCTCACTTTTTTTCATATTTAGCTTCGTATGATCCATGATTTATTCTTTTAAGGTTATGAGCATCACGTAGGGTTACTGTAAAGTATATTTATCCCTTGTTAACATTTTGAACCCTTAAATTCACACACTTTCCATGTTTGTCAACTTTAGTCCCTTTAGAACATTCTTTCACACGTTCAAACCTATGACACGTGTCAATGCGTTATAGGACGTGAATTTTCGAGGTGTTACAGACGGGGTATATAATATGTCAAACAAGTGACAAGTTTTCCCTAAAGAGTATCATGACCTGATATCTGACTTATTTTTGGAAATAAAAATCTGTTAAATACATTGACCTTATAAAGGGTATGTATATTACATCATGTGAAATATATGATTACATAGATGTGTATATCTATAAGAAATTCCAAAAGTCAATTAAGAATAAAGCACACACATATGTGTCAATAATAAATATAGATTTCTTTGTCAGGAATCTCTTTCATATATCTATAATGCTAATATCAAACATTATTTCGTTTGTTCATCTACCACGTAACTCGTGCGATAATATAAACACTGGAAACCCTCTAAATTGAGACACCATCAAAAGTATAAAGAATTTCCAATGCATTACCATAAACTATTAACGCAAGTAAGAAGCATGTAAAGTTATGCTAGTGCACAAGAAAACACATGAAACTTAAATTAAACGTCCACAGACGTCAAAGTATATCACATACGACTTCCAAGGCAAGACCTTTGGAAAATATAAATTGGGCACGATGACACCAATGCTAATTCTGTCAGTAGAAGAACTACTAATCAAAAAGCGGCACTTTGCCACATGATCCTACAAACAACATGAATATCGCTGAGGTACGTTGTAACAAGATTTCACAACCATCGGTGCACAGTCTAATCAGAGTCATAATTATTATCACTGCAAAAGGAGTCACATACCTTTGCAAATTCCCTATTTCATTCACATTCCCTAGTAATGTCACTTAACAACGGTTATCACACAAAATTCCAGATAAAGTTCTTATATTTTTTTTTCTGACTTCTGCATATAATGAGTTGACTTTCGTGTTTCTACTTCCCCTAATGGTCATCATACCACGAGGATTTCTTTCATAGTAGCGAATAATGATCTGTTTCATTTCTTGGTAAATCCACACATTACACATGCACTGTTTATTACGCATGTGGTTCGTTTGATTTATGAAGACCACTAGAGGGCTTCATTCCGATTTGTTGTTTTATCCAAACTCAAATATCATTTCACTTTTTGCACTATGTACCGCATTATTACAAAACGATGACACTTTGATATCGAGTCAATGAATTTCTTAAAAAATTTTATATATGGAAACTTACATAAGTAATTTACAATATAGTATTACCATATTTAAAATTTTTTGTTAAACCATTGAGGTGAAGAATTTATATTTTTATATATATATATATATAAATTATGTTTGAGGTATACTCTCATTTAAGTTTATGTTTAAGTTATTTATTATTAATAATTTTATTATTAGTAATAATATATTAATAATAGTAGTGTTAGTATTATTTTTAGGCACTAGGGTTATTGTCAGGAGCAGGTATTGGATAGCCTAGCCTTAGTTAGGCATGAACTGATCACCTATGCTTAAACAAGGCAGCACTAACCAATATCCAACCATGATAATGACTAGTTAATGTATATAAATTAAGTCAACATACTTATTTAGTAAATTTTAATTATATGTAAAAATATTTATATATATATATAAATATATATATATACTTTGTACTATAAGGAGAAGACATATTTTCATAAAACAATACAAGAATTAGAGGGACGAATAAAATTATCTAAATAACTGTCAAAGTATTCATGGACAAAACATTTTATACTTATAAGTAATTATTCATCTTGTTTAAATATTCCACAACTATTAAATACTTATAGAAGTATTATGTATCAAGATCAACAAAAGAGTTATGTAGATCAGAGATGTAAACCCCTAGAGTTTTCATTAAAAGCTTTCAGTTGATTACACGGTGAATTTGTTCAAACACCATAATTATTAAACTATTTCAAATCATTACGACACCTTGTGATATCGGTATAAATTTATAGCTTGGGCTAATCACAATCATTCGAATCATTCAAAACCACATCTGTCTTTCAACTCATCATTAAAAAAAAAAATCCTAATACAATTATGTATTAAGACAATAATACTCTAACTCTATTGTCTTTTCGTGTATCCTTTCAATTCACTTATCTCAGCACAATGATTTTCTCATATTAAAATTTGACAAATTATTTTTCATGCTTTTATTTCATTTTGAACATGTCCATTCTAAGTCTTCCCCAGTTGCCAATCAAAGTAAGCTTTCTTTTGACAAAGAATTTTATTGATTCTAAAAGTCCTTCACATTCTTTTAAAAAAAATCTATTGATCATATATCTTTTGGCTTGAACCTAGTCACCTTGGAATTTATATCATTTCATCTCATTCGTTTGTCATCGATTTCTTAAACTAATTCAGTTGAACCATTGAATCCTACTTATTGTACAACTCGTATTCACAAAATTTGATATTTTAATTCTGTGTCATCTACCTTAATATTGTTTTTATTGACTAAAATATGACATAAGTCTAAAAGAAATATCGTAACCCAAATCTCGAGGACGAGATTTAAAACAAGGTGGGAAGAATGTAACATTCCTATTTTTATATAAAAATTATAGGCTTGGTTAAATTTATTAACCACTAGTAACTAGTAACTAGTTTATTTTTAAAATAAATATTCAACCCAAATAGTTTTAAACACTATTTTATATAGTTGGTTAAAATATTATTTTAATTAATTGGCCTGTATATGGGTGACCTTTTCTAAATAAAATAAAAGTGTACAAAAATTTATATTATTAGGCAGGTAGCTTACGGGTAAGTTGACTATAAGAAATATAAAGTACTTGGACGGGCCCAGGAACCGTTTAATAATTAAATTATAAAAATACATTATATTTGAACCTACTTTGTTTCTAATGAAACTTGGTTCAAAATGTAGATAAAATTATTCTCGTTTTAAAGACATATTTATAGTTTTATAAAACGTCGTATTTTACAAGTTATAAGCACCAAATAAGTAAAGCAGTTAAATTAATTATAATATATAAATTAATAAAATTAAAATTTACATTTAACTAAACAGAGTACATACGTTTTAAATATATATATATATATATATATATAATAAAATAATATTAATTAAAACTTACATTTGATTTTTTAGCCTATACGTGTCATTCTAATATTTACATTTGATTTTGTTGAATTTGGACGTGTCCTCATAAGATTTCAAAAAACTCAAAGTATGCATGCAATAGGTGTACTCGACAACTTATTTTCCAAGTAAAAACTATCTATAAATAAAAGGCAGTGTCGACCTCCCCAATTGTTCAAATTTCCTTTCTTTCTACACTCTCAATAGATATCGCCTCTCTCTTTTGATTCAAAATTTCTTTTTATATTATATAATAATAATAAAGCCCTGCTCTGTTTTAAGTGTTTTAACTCCCGATCATCGCTACCCTTTCCGATTGATCTGAGCCCCATAACACATGTCAAGGCTCTGCCTGACTAAGTTCGTTGGGGTTCTGTCTCATGACATAGGGACAAGGTTGAATGAGGGGTACTATACTTAACACGAATGCATTATATATTTTTAAATAGCTCAGAAGTTATACCCAATATTCTAACAGGAGGCTTTCTAGTTGAACCCTAAAGTTACAAAGTGGGTCCATTCTCTTTTCTCACTATTTTATGCCCTTTTTCTTTATGATATAATTATATTAAAAAATGTCCCAAATTGATCCGTAAATAAAAACCCGGACCCCTGAAACCTCAATCCATATCAAAAATCAAGAAATCAAGAATTCTGGTCTTCAGGCGGGCCGCGTAAAGATAAGCCGAGGCTTACGCGGGCCGCGACAGCAAGGGAAATCTCTGGATAAGCTTAAGGGACAGGTGGCATCCACCTGGCAGACCTACTGGTGACTCAGCAACCCTACGCGTAGACTAGGCGGCTACGCGGGCCGCGTAAGAGTCGAGCCAAGGCTCACGCGGGCCACGTGAGACCCAATTTTCAGCTATAAATAGCTTGGTTCACGAGCTGTTCGTCTGTGTCGAAACCAATTCACAAAAACGTATTCCCACTACTCAAAATCACAAATTAGCATAACGGGGTGCTGCTACGATACCGGGTATTAACTCGATCGCTGCTACGATTTAATGTCCGATTGATTTAAACTATCCGATGAATGTTTAAGTGCTGCTCAAACTTGGGTTATGCTTTGTCATTCGTCATTAATTCGATGGATGTTTAAGTATTGCATTTTGTCATTTGTTGTGAGGGTTTTAATCTCGTGAGTTATCGTAAATGCTGTATTAGTTACTTACTGAGTTCGTGTGCACTAGGTTACAAGGCTAACCAGTAGGCTAAACTCTGCCCGTATAAATCTTCATGCTTATAATGTGAGTCATTCTCTTTTTATCAAAATACTTTACAAAACTCTATTTGTTTAAAGGTTATAATTACATGGATTAAGTCTTTGTAATCACCAGATTACAGCCGGTATGTGGGGTTTTGTATACATTACTTAATAATCTTCACCATTGGACAACGAGTTATCCAAGGGGTGATATGGCCATAGTCACAGACACCATTAGACAACGGGAGGGCCAATTGGTCGAGTGACAAATACCGTGGGTATATGGTTGATATGGAAACATTGTAATCGCTCTTAATACTGTAGATTATAACAAATGCGTCGTTTTAAGCAAAATGAATGAACTCACCAGTATTTCCTGCTGACAAAACCTTTTTAAAACGCGTTTCAGGTAATTACAGTAGATTGGAGTAAGAGTTGGATACGGTACTGAAAGGCTTCAAGAAGTGGCTTATTTTATTAATTAAATCAAAATTAAGAAATATTGTTTTATGTAATTGGGTTATCCCTTATTAAAGCTACCTTTGTAAAACATGGGTTTATCCCATATATTTAATAAATAAAATCCGGTGTTTTCTAAACTCTGATATTTTTCCTAACTCACGGTCCTGATGAAATTTCCGCTGCAATATTTTTAAAAATAATCACCGGTACCACTTGGCTGTTCACGGCTCCCGATTCCGTCCAGGGTGGGTCGAGGGTCGTGACATGTGGGTCAAAACACGACGCTCCAGCAGGCGAAACATTTATCAGCTGAGGTGGCTCTGAGTGCACTCACGAATCGTGGTCCGTTGAATTCATTGGTTGCTCGGATATTTGTGAGAATTCATTGTGACCCTGACATGTTTGCGGCAGATCCAACAAACAAAAACGGGTTAGTTGCGAATCGCGAAAATAGGTATGTGAACTTCATATATGTAAGTGAATGTCTGCGCTTAATCATGTACCATTATGGTTATCGTAAATGGGCCTACTATTTCAGATTTTAGTTAGTGTCAAGCAGAATTCCCTGGGTTCAAAAAGTTGCCCAGCACAGATTTAGCAAACAACAATGGGTCAGATGCCAAGAGCAGCAGCATGTATGTGAACATCATATATGTAAGCCAATGTTTGCATATAGAAAAGGCCATAACAAAGAATAACATGGGTAATGTTCATTGGGTCAAAATAAAATGAAAAATGACGAAACGGATCAAACGCTTACATCCCCGGATAAATTTGTTTCAACTTTGGTATACTGCAGAAGCTTTATGCACTTTTTATAAACTAAAAGCGTATTCTTATAAATTTTATCAATTTTTTCTTACATCTTGTAGTGGTGGTGTGATTGTAAATAGATTAACATAAGTAAACAAATTGTGTTTGCAGCAATAAAAGGAGTTTTATGAGTTTTCATGTTCAATAGTAATCAAGTTCTTTTTTTTTTAAATTAAAGTCACTCAAGTTCTTTTTTTTTTTGGAGTAAATTACGATTTTGGCCCCTGTGGTTATATCACTTTTACACTTTTAGCCTAAAAAAGAATTTTTTAACATCTGAGCCCCCAACGTCTTTTTTTAACCCTTTTGGCCCCTAACACTAACCCCATCCATTACGCCAAAAGGGTTAGAAAAAAGACGTTAGGGGCCAAAAGGGTTAAAAAAAACGTTGGTGGCTCAGATGTTAAAAAAAATTTGGGCTAAAAGGGTAACAGTGATATAACCACAGAGGCCAAAATCATAATTTACTTTTTTTTTTGTATAAAGGAACCACGGAACTTTTTTTATGTTATCTAATATATTTTTTTAGAGTAAATTATGATTTTGGCCCCTGTGGTTATATCACTTTTACTCTTTTAGTCCAATAAAAAATCTTTTAACATCTGAGCCCCCAACGTCTTTTTTTTCTAACACTTTTGGCCCCTAACACTAACCCCATCGATTTACTTTTAGGGGTCAAAAGGGTTAGAAAAAAAAGACGTTGCATTCAATACAACCATTACAGGAGATGATTACATGCCTATCTCTGGCCAACTCGCTAACCCAGGTGACTTATGTGAAACTTTCGTAAAACACCCACAACCCTTTTAACCTTGACCCTCTCGACTTGGTCTTATATTCATGCCCGATATTATCGACTCCGCCGCAACCCGCGGGTCTCCCACTAGTATTAGTATAAAAATGTAACCGTTAGCAGCAGGGAGATTACTTTCGATATTTGAAGGCATTAAGATGTTGAAACCATCTGCAGCTGTAGATATGAGCATTCCTGGAATCTGAGTATGCCAATGAAGTTCTTTCAAGTCTTTCTGACCCTGTTCCTGTAAAACCAAAAGGTCAACAAACGTTACAAAAACAATCAGCATATTTAAACTGATAACATTAAGATTCAAGAGGGTAAGTTAACCTGATGAACAAAGTGAAGCTGTGGTGGCAAATCTGTGGGTGCGTGTACTTCCTGATGTGTTTTGGCTTTAAACTCGGCTTCTTCTTCCTCGTCTCGTTCTAAAGACAGATCCCAAATTCTGAAGTTTGAACAAAAATAGTGTTTATACGGAGGTCATTTAGTAAAGAACGTTCAAATGGTTTTACAAATCTTATTTAAACAAAGCATATATATCAATTGATTATCGGCCGATGATATTGCTAAAGTGGACGCTTCATGTGGACTCTATTCAATGGATGTTATCGGATGTTTGTGGTACTGAAAGTGCGCTACTACAGAATCACCTTCCTGCACAAATAAAACAGTAAATAACTTACATTTATATCTATAATCAGTTTTACCGATATAGAGAACCAAAAGAATCAGGAAAAAAATCAAGCTTCATTTTCTGAAGACATACCTTAAGCATTCTAAGATCACAAATAGAAAACGCCCCGTCATCGCTACCAGATGCCAACATACAGCTTGCAAGCCTAATTCAAACCAACAACACAAAAAAGTACATTATTAACCCTATTAACATGTTCATGAAAGTATTATATAAAAGATAGATCATGCTACAAACCTGTTCCAAGAAATAACATTGACGTCCGTTTCATGCGCCTTAATAGAAGTTGCTGGTGATTTCCCTATACGCGTGTCCCATATCGTGATAGTTTTATCAACAGAATCGGACGCAAACACAAACGGTTCCGTAGGGCTCCACTGCATCAAAAAGAAGTTGACAAAGCTTGAGTTTTTTTACTCAATTTTGTTTATGTATTTACACGAGTTAACGCTAATCCGCGCGTTGTGTCGGGATGTCGATTAAGAATTTGATTCTTAAAGTTTAATTGGGTTGACTAAACGGCCCAATGAAAAAGAAAGATCAATGACATATAACACTCCTCAATATGGCTAGCCAATCCTAACACATAATAATCTCAACTAAACAAAACCAACTCTTCAAAACGTGAGCTATATAGACTGCCAATTATTCTTATTGAATTTCAAAGTATGTTTGACCAGCCCCATAATATTTTTACTATTTAACTATGTTCAGTGACCCTCATACATACGACCCTTGCTACACACTTGGAATCCAAAGTCTAAACAACCACTGAAATCATTTATTTCCAATAGGAGGCTTTGAAAGGATTGAATCCGTTTGACATATTTTTCAGAAAAAAAACATATTAATTATTACGGACTAACGATAAGCATAAAGAATGGTAAACAGGTCGGGGATAATATGACATCACCGAAAATGTTAATCCCAAATCTATGTTGTTAATACCGTACCAACAGAGAACCATAAGCATACTTAGTCTTCAATTGTATTCTTCAAAATACAACATAAAACATTAGCCCTAATAGACTCAATATCACATACATCAACAAAATGAAAACAAACCTGTTGAAATCGTTTGAACACAAAGCGCCGATCTTTAATGCTTTCTATTCAGCGATTCATCAAAAACAAACATGTTGAAATCGTTTGAACAAATTCAAAACTAAACCTGTTGAAATCGTACGAACAGAGATTCATCAAAAATAAAAGTAAAGGTAAAAAAATTGACATAGAGACCTAATTATTACCAGAAGCAAGAAGAAATGACAGAAGAACACAAGAAACCCTAACCTTAGGAAGAAGCTGATGTTGTTAATACCGTACCAACCGAGAACCATAAGCATACTTAGTCTTCAATTGCATTCTTCAAAATACAACAGAAAACATTAGCCCTAATAGACTCAATATCACATACATCAACAAAATGAAAACAAACCTGTTGAAATCGTTTGAACACAAAGCGCCGATCTTCAATGCTTTCTATTCAGCGATTCATCAAAAACAAACCTGTTGAAATAGTTTGAACAAAATCAAAACTAAACCTGTTGAAATCGTACGAACAGAGATTCATCAAAAATAAAAGTAAAGGTAGAAAAATTGAAATAGAGACCTAATTATTACCAGAAGCAAGAAGAAATGACAGAAGAACACAAGAAACCCTAACCTTAGGAAGAAGCTGATGACGATTCGGCGATGAAAAAGAGCAGAAGTGAAGAAG
Organism: Helianthus tuberosus; assembly: GCA_030545235.1. Classification (NCBI taxonomy): domain Eukaryota; kingdom Viridiplantae; phylum Streptophyta; class Magnoliopsida; order Asterales; family Asteraceae; genus Helianthus; species Helianthus tuberosus. The sequence goes on along the minus strand of JARYGA010045617.1, from coordinate 19,462 downwards.
TGAGAACATTTAGGGTTTTTTAGGAGAGAAGTAAAGGGGCAGTGGTTACTGTTGGGCGGGAAAAGAAGAAAAACGATGCCTTAATTAAGTGACACGTGGCCCAAATCACTTTCATTTATTATATATAATAGATATAAATAAAACTCTTTTATTTGTAAATTAATAATTAAACTAGTATTTAGGACCCCGCACGTTACGATAGGGACTTTATATCGAAGAAAAAAAACATAAAAAGATTGAATCGTGTACATACGTTGCGACATGCTAACTTGTCAAATTTAGATCGTAATGTAAAACATTATTGCAGAAAAAGAATAACAAAGTATAGTTTAATAAGAGGTTGTCAAAAAAACCTAACAATAATTATTATTTAATGGTGTACTTTGTTTTAGTGATTTGAATTAAAGTAATATAATATATGTATCACAACATAGGTTTATGTAATTAAGTTTTGAGTAAACTGCCATTTTGGTCCCTGAGGTTTGGGCAGTTTTACCACTTTAGTCTAAATCTCACACTTTTTGCATCTAGGTTCTTGTGGTTTAAGTTCTATTGCCATTTTGGTCCAAAAATGAAATCAGCTCATATTCCTCAAATTTAATTCTGATGTTTTGTCATTTTCCTCAAGGGTAAATTGGTCATTATGATTTTATTATAACTCATTATTAATTAAAATAATTAAACTAAATAAAAGTTTTAACCATATAAAAGCACAAAGAGCCTACTTCATCTTCCCCAAATGCATACAGCCAACAACCACCACCACCACCACCACCACCACCCAACCTTCGACAGCCATGAGCATCACTACCATCTTCCATCAACTCAAACCTAGCAACATGAATCCTTTAAAAACCTCATCGACTGCAGCGTTTTAACCCCATCCTCTTTCCCAACGGATCTGCAATTTCACAGATCTGATGCAAACGCTTGAAAGGGTTTCAATGGCTGTTAAAATCGGGCGAAGGGGAACTATAACGATGGACAATAGTGGTTGGTTTCAATCGGTATAGATCGTTGTAGATATGTGTCACACCCCGATATTTCCACGTATTACCGGTGGGCCCGGTGGGCCCGGTGGGGAGTATCGTGATGTAGTTGATATCATCATAGTCAAAATCATCACAGTTCAATGCACAGCGGAAGTCTTAAGTAAATATATTACAACCGATTCAAAAGTAACATCAATTATTACAAACGGATTGTAAGATGGATCCACAGGCGGATCTTAAAACAGAAAGATAAACATTGTTCAACAGACTTTAGGCATCCAGAACTTGCAAGATTCCCTATTAACGCCCTGAGCTCCCAGCCAATTACGTACAGTACCTGTCACTTAACCTTTTTGGAAAATACGTCAGTTTACACTGGTAAATACAATTAACTGACTCTTTTGAAAACATTTATGAAAATTGATTTAAATGCACAAGGTACAAATATTATTTTATAACTTGGGATAATTATTTTAAAAATAATCTTGTATACAGATTTATATGTTCGTTATACATTCAGGGCCCGATGTTAGAAACCGAGTCAAGATTAAAAGACACACCACAAGTATAGGCCCACAAGAGAGTGATATACCGTTTCCCTTACGCAACTGTCAGGTGTATGACTACACCCCGTGCTTAAGACGTGGCCATTTCTTAATAATGATGCCAAGGATATCCGGGACATGGTCATTAACCCCCAAAGGCTTTTATTTCAAACAAGACAGATTAAAACGGGTTACCTCAATAATTTAATCACAATCTAATTAAACATTCAATACCCGACCAAGCGGTATTATTATAATACCGTATCCCAAGCCCGTATAGGGAAAATAAGTTAAAAGTATTTACCTGAGCTTAAAATGCAATTTATACTCAGTCGTATATTCTAATCAGCAAGCACAAGTACCTCTACTAGGGCTCTCAATCTGGAATGAAGGTTTTATTAACCTATTAGATTCCTAACGGGTCTTATTTAAGTTGAAACTTAGACCGGTTAGTTTTAAGGAAAGGTTTACAGTACAAAACGCAAGATAAAGCGAAGACCGGACTAGAATGTGATTTAGACCCGAAAAGTATGGAGACTTGTATAATATGGGTAAACTAAACACATTCTGAATTTTGAAGTGAAAATGATAAGGTTTGACCCGTTTCGGTTAATTCATGTAAACTAGTTACATAAACCGTACCGAACGCGTAAAATGCATAACGGGTAACCACAAGAGTCATGAACAGGTTTCAAAAGTTAATATGCCTTAAATATGTTGTGATATCAGTAGGATACCTTCCATTATGCCCAAAACGATTTAAAATCAATTTAAGCCCCGTAGGGGTATTTTGGTCATTTTTAAGATTATAAAAGAGGTTAAAGAATAATCTGAGGTCCTGGTCTAAAATGATCAGTAAAAATATTTATTTTAATAAGTTATATTTGTAATATATCTCACATATGTTAAATTTATCATTTATGGCCAGACTATGCACCGTAGGGGCATTTTGGTCATTTCACATATGCATTAAGGGTTAATTTTGGAAATCTGAGTTCAAAAAATTTATTTACTGTTAAAGTATAAAAAATTATTCATAACATCAGTAGGTAACAAGCTTTAGGTGACAAATATTGTTTTAAACCATACTATGCGCCTAAATCGCATAAAAGTCGGTATTTGACGGTATTCGGGTTAAATAAGTAAATCTAAGATTTTGAACAACCTTTACTATTTAAAATAATTTATTTAATGTATAAAATCAGTAGAAAAAGGTTTGATATGTAAAGGATGTGTAAAACTCATTTTATTAGCAAAAAGGGCATAACCGTCAATTACCGAGTCAATGCAAGAACCCTATGTTATGATCAGTTTAAAATTCAACAAAAATATTTAAAAATCCCTAAATATTATATTACATCAGTGGGCAAAAGGTTTGGTGTCAAAATTCGGGTTTAAATAGGCTTTATATTAATAATGCCGTTTAATTAATAAAAAGCTTTCAAATTACGATATTGAGCATAACTCCTAATTTAGACCTCAAACTGATGTCAAATTTTTAGGAAATTTTTATAAATCAGTAATAAAGGTTTTTGTTCTCTCACATTTTCAAAATTCTCGTTTTAATATCAAAAGGGCATAATGGTCAACTTTTAAGCATTTAACGGAAACATGCAATGAACTAGGATTTCTATGGAACCATGTTGTATAACCTCAGAGGGTTACACTAACATATAATATGGTCCTAAAGGAATCCTAAGGCATAACTAAACTAAGCTAAATCGGCTCAGAACTGAAAGTCAAAGCAAAAGTCAACTTTTGCAACTTTCGGTTCCGAACCGTGCCTAAACTCAGAATTGTCGGGTCGAACATGCCTAGACATGTTCAATTAATATTTACCAAGTTATTAAAGTGACAAAACTGATTTTATTGCCTTTACATCATTAATTATGAATTTTGTTTAAAAACCGACTCGCTTGACTTTTATTTTAATTACTTTGACCCGACAATTAACTAAGAAAACGTGGTAATTAGGAGGTATAGTCATAAGAGACTATAACCATCGTGATTACGCTTACGTTACGAAGTTCAAACAGACTTCGTGTTGACCATTGACTGGTCAAAGTAGAAAGTCAAACACTGTTTGACTTTTGTGCTAAAAACGCATAACAACACGAAAGAATGAAATCATGGGGTCCAAGAAATGGAGGTTTGATCTAATAATTTTGTGCTAAAAACGCATAACACTGTTTGACTTTTGTGCTAAAAACGCATAACAGCACGCATAACAGCACAAGGGGTCCAAGAAATGGAGGTTTGATCTAATAATTCTTAGGTATGGAGTATAAACACTCCAAATTAGAGAATATGATCAGATCATGGTGTGTTGCAAATGAAATCATGGGGTTTATATAGTTTTCGGGTAACCGTTAAGATCGTTCATCGATAAACGTGCTTCGATCTGGGCCTTACATATGTGCCCATGGTTTTAGAATACCATGGGTGCCCCAAAAATAGCCCCTAGAATGATCAAAAACCATTTGAAAACCAGAAACCCAGCTGCTGAATTGAAATCAGATGTTTTTTTGCAGATCTGATGCACTTTAGTTCAGCAAACAGTTTGCTTATTTACAACTTTGGTCCCTGCAAGTGTTTAAGGCCCATTTTGACATGTTTAAAGCCCGTTAAGCCATTTTCAAGGCTTTACAATGATTCCTAAACATAGGGAACATAAAACATGGTCAAAAATATGCCGGATGTCGGTTCGTTTGGTCGTACGGTTGCGTCGTTCGGCTAATTACGACGAAACACGAACGGACGCGAAAAACGATCCAAATTACACGACGAATGGAATTTTATCATGCCGATCACTAAAATAAAATATTTTAATGATAAAATAAATTTTTGGATGTCCGGATATATTCAGAACATAAGATATGCGCGAAAGTGCAAACTTATGCACTTTTTGACGCTTTTAGTCTCTGTTGATCAAATAAGTTTATTTTTGCGCACCAAACACCTCTAAGCCTATTTCTAAGCTATGTAAAGGATATTTAGGGCATGTTTAACTTATGATCATATTCCGGAAGGCTCGATACCATACGAATCGATAGACTTTTGCAGTTTGATGATATCCAAGCCTTCCATGGCCCATATGGGTATCCAAGCCCACAATGTGTTTAATTATTACTATGCTCCCGTTCGCTTAAATGGTCACCAAAAGGCGTAGATTCAAAAGTTGACGCTTTTGGTCCCTCTAATGCGCAAACTTGCGCATATCATCGTTAAATAGCATCGAAGCCCTATCTAATCCATATTAGGCATTCTTGAGAGTATTATAAAACATCATAATGCTTCGGGTTCGTTAAAAGGTCATTCAGAGGTATAATTAAACATATTGACACTTTTAGTCCCATTAACTTGCAAAGTTGCGCGTAACTTCACTTATAGGCATAAAATCCCTTAATGGCCAATATTAGGCATTCCCGAGAGTATAATCAATTATCATGAAGCTCTCAGTTTGTTAAAAGGTCACTCAGAGGTAAGAATTAACATGTTGACGCTTTTAACCCTTCATCGCGTAAACTTTTAATTAATTACGCAAACGGCTACTCTTGATCAACAAGTGGCTCATTTGTGAACATGATTACCGTGTAACGTTATTCAGAGGCTTATAATAAGCATGTTAACATTTCCAGTCCTTCTTTAATCAAAGTTTTTGATTTTTCTCAAAATTAGTCCCTCAAATTCAACGTTTGACTTTATTAGGGTTTATTACACGTGTCAATACATCATTGCACGTGATTTTACGAGGTGTTACATCCTCACCCCCTTAAAAGAAATCTCGACCTCGAGATTTTCTAAAATAATGGAAGTATTTTCTGATGTATCATGGACTTAACCTCCATAGCATAATTGGGCCTCTAAGGGCATCTCAGTTGACCTATACAATAGGTACATACTTCCTTTCGGAGCTTCTTAACTTGTCGATCCTTGATCTGTACAGGTTTCTCATCAAATCATAAATCTACATATCATTATGTGATAATGCTTCTCTACTTATCGGCGAACATCTCCTTAAATCACTAGTGTGGGACACATTGATTTCCATTATGCTCCTCAGGTAAGTTTTAGCTTATAGGTTACCAATCTTGATATATATTTGATTTCCTCGAATGATTCTATATATCAAAACTTAACTAGCCCGATAAATTAAAAATTTAGCACACCCTTTTTAGGGTGATACCTTCAATTGAACCTTATTCCTTATTAAGGACTTAAGAAGGTTGCGACTTTCATCAATCCTTGATTTTTCTGCCGATTACTGGAAACTTTCAGACGATTTCGGATTTGTATGATCTTATTCGTTGTTTCCAAGGCAACTTTCAGATCCTGATAATTGGACTTACCCAAACTTCTGTCCATCAAACGGATCTTTGACATTCCATCTAAACAAGGTCTCCAAAGGAGCAGCCTTAATACTTTTATAATAACTATTATAGAAGAGCTTATTTAAGGTAAGATGGTTATTCCAACTACAGCTTAAAACCAATCTTAAGGAATAGTTAATCCTTACAGTTAGTCGAACAAATCGACGATCCTGGGCAGCTGTTGGCGATTCTTAATTGTTGTCTAAATAGGGTTGCGGTAACTAATGCATAAGAAAAAAGAACCGTCTTTCCTAACTAATAATATTGAAACTCTTAGAATTACGAATTTGGCTTTAGGAACCTTTATCTTAAAATTCATCTAATTAGGGTTTCTATTATTCCCTAATTGGTGGTACTAATCGATACGGAGATTTCACAATACTGCAGCCCCAAGCGGGATGTTAATCTTAACTCTACTTGTCTCAGGAGGTAAACATGGTAGTCTTTGGAGAAGATAATCAAGACATAAGGAGATTACAGATATTTTCCAAATCTCTAGCTCTGGTTCATTTATCATTGCCCGTGTCAGATAAGTGACACATTTTCTTTACGAGTCCACAGATTCCTTAATCAGAGACATTTACTTGGACAATTCCATTCTGTATATCTTCTTTGAATACCGTTAGCTGACTTTAGTACCATATGACCATTGGAATATCTTTGTGGTTCCATGCATTAAACCTCCATACTGATCAGGCATGGAAGCAATTTATGGAACATATTAAGATACACTAATCCTCATATGGCGCTTTTGTCATACCGTCTGGTATTCACAATGGATAGAGATCAAAGAGATATCAACTACATATGATGACGTACTTCATCTAGAGAGAGGGTTCTCTAGAATTTTATGACTGAAGATTTCTGACAGGAACAGAAGAAATGGTTCCTATGATTTTCGTCTGTAAGTTTTACCTTACGCTTAATATCTGAGGTTCTTATGGAAGATTTTAAAAGTTTGTTATACTTACCATCCATGAAGGATTTATTGGTATCTTATTCAAAATAGAACTCTTAGCATTTATTCTACTTCATATTTTATGCTTAGGGTTCTAACATGCAGATTAAATAACTTACAAAATTTATTATCCACGAATGACTTATCTGCACCTGAATCAAACAATACCCTTGCATATACATCATTGATAAGAGACGTACCGTTTATAACATTGTCATCTTGTAAGGCCTCTTTTTCACCCATTTGAAAGACCCAAGCGTTGGTCTTCTTAACTTCTTCAAGCTTCTTTGCATATTTTGGGCAATTTGACTTGATATGCCCCTTCTTGTTACAGTTGTAACAAGTCGCGTCTCTTATCTTCTTGCATTCTAATGTTTTATGCTCACTAGATTTGCAGATCCCACAAGCCCTAGGCTGCGATTGGGATTTTGGTTCGTACCTGCACTTCCCTAGATGGCGCTTCTTGCAGGTCTTGCATGCAGGTTTGTTGTTGGACTTTTGTTTGTTCTCCTTAAGCTCAAGCCTACCCCTTTTCTTGGAAGTATGGGAGTTATCTTTCTCCTTTTTCTTTTTTGGTTCATTCTTCGCATTCGAGGCATGAGCAAGATCCTTCTTGTGTGTAAGGAAGTGTGGTTTTAAATGGGATTTGGAGCAAGTAGCATTGGGTTCCTTAAACTTTTTCACGACCTTTCTCACAGCCTTTCCAACAGCTGCGTCAGTCATAGCTTGGAGAACATCTTTGTCAATTTTGAGGTTCACAATTGTAGCATCATTAGCATGTGTCGCATCATCGATGGCGCGATTAACGGTTGTCTTATCCGAGTTTGTCATACTCGAGACTTGGTTCCTAACACCAATGAAACAATTACTTAGTTGCAATCCAGCAACCGCTATTCATCATCCTGATGACCTAACATATACTAACCATGGTATCATTAAACCATACAGGCTAATATAGTATGAACATTCTTAATGAATGTTATTTAAATATATACCAATTATACTTAGCCTAGGCCATAAAAAGACCATCAATGGCATTTAAGGTTTGGATCTAGTCCATCACCTTTTTGACAGGGGATCAAATGTCACATCTGTCTTGATCATATTGATGATTTTAGATAGCTTGAAAGCTTGTCATAAGGATGTTTGAGAAGAGTGATTCCTAATGGATATAAAGTACCCATCTAAGATTGTTGAAGCAGTCTCTAAAGTATCATCGGCCAATCCTACCTCACGTTATATGTCTAGAGTCCTAACAGGCGGATACAATAGCTTACAACATTTATTGTCCACAATAGACTTTTCTGCGCCATAATCAAACAAATTATCGCGTAAACATCATTGATAAGGAAAGGTACCTGTTATGATGTTATCTTTTTGTACTGCCTCCTGAGTGTTCATCTGGAAGACTCACGCGCTATTTTTCTTGGCCTCTTCAGGCTTCTTTTGATTCTTAGGGCAGTTAGTCTTGATATGCCCCTTCTCGTTGCAACCATAACAGGTTGCATCTTTCAACTTCTTGCAATTCAAGGTTTTATGTTCCTTAGACTTGCAGATCCCACAAAGGTAGAGGCTGAGATTCAAACCTGCATTTCCCGAGATGGTATTTCCTACAGGTTTTGCACCTGGTCTTTTCACCCGACTGCTGGTTATCCTTCTTAAACCCGGAACTCTTCTTATCCTCAGAGTTCCCCTTATGTTTCTTATCAGCACGACGTGAATTCTCATCCTCATGTTTCCTTTTCCCTTCTTCAGAATTCTCGAGCGATTTCTGCCTAACCGCATCGGTAAGAGATAGTGACAGATCAGCCGCTGACCTAAAGGTGGTAGGTCTTGATGCCTTCACACTTGCCTTAATTTCCGGAGCTAAACCTCCAATAAATCGAGCTATACGTTTTGGTTCCGGTGTAACCAAGTATGGAACCAGTCAAGACATGGTATTGAAACTGGTAAGGTATGTCTGACAGTCTAAGTTCTTCATGACCAAGGTCAAGAAGTCAGTCTCAATTTTCTCAACTTCATGTTGAGGACAGTAATTTTCTTTGATGAGAGCAACAAACTGATCCCACGTCAGATTATACAACGGGATCTTCCCTGTAGCTTGGATTAGGGACCTCCACCAAGCTAACGCTTCACCTTTAAATGATTGTGACACAAATTTCACAATGTCCTGTTCTACACAACCACTAATATCAACCACTGCATCCATCTCATCGAGCCAAGTTATGCAATCGATGGCTCCTTTTTCCCCAGTGAAATCTCTGGGCTTGCAGGAGACAAAATATTTATATGAACAGGTTTTAACACGTGGCTCTTGATGAAGCACAACCTATCTAGACGAAACACTCCTCTGATTCGATGAGTGATGAGAATCGTCCTTATGAGATACATGCGTTTGGGAAGGTGGTTTTGCATGAGGCACAGACTGGGTCTTGGTACGTGTACAACTTGATTCATTATACTGTCTGTCAAGAGCTCGGGTAACGACATTATCTATTAATGCCTGCAGTTCTGCACCAGCTATATTAACTCTGGTAGCATCATTATTCTCTCTCGGGTGGCTGTTAACCTCATCTGATCCAGCCATGTAGCTCGATTGCTACATAAATATTGACAATGATTTATTTAGAGGTTATTATGGAATCATCATTTTTGACGATTCATTAACCATGGTAATATAAACCATATTGGTTAATTTGTTAATTATATTTAATTAGTATTTTCATTATAATTTATCCTAGTTATAAAACATTAAGGATATTATCAGTGGCACAAAAGGCCTAGTCACTAGGACATTTTTAATTCATCAGCCATGATTTCAGAGAATCAAGGCATTTAAGGCTTGAACATAGTTCATTACCTTCTCTTGACAGAGAGTCGTAGACTACTACTGTCTTCTTGTCTTAGAGGACAATAAACATGGCCCGTAGGCACTTTATCACAAATGGATGTTTAAATATATGATCATCTTAATTGATGATTTGAACCCATGATTCTAGATCATTAGGCTAAATAAGGGATTGGAAATTCCAAATATAAGGATGACAAGTGTGATTTTATCGCATCACTGTTTTCAGGAGGGTTAGCATGTTTTCAGATGTTAACAAGGATCTGAATCTTTTTAGACAGGTTTTACCATCATAGCTAGGTCTTTGATGACATATAAGCTAGGTTATACCTTTTAAGATTCTTTTTAATATATACTGGCAGGTCAATTACAAAAAGGAATGAAATTTTGATTTATTTCATATATTATATTCATATATAATGATAAAAATGAAATTTAAATAAAACACTCCAATAAATTTTTAAAAGGAGTACATAATTGCCTTAAACGGGACTGGAAGGAAATAACATTGTCCACGAAGGGACTAAAAGATAAATATGTCCTTATAAGGACTACTAAAGAATCGAAAATTCCGCGAAAGGAGTTCCTTCTTCTTCACTTTATTTCTGAATGTTTCTCCTTAGTTGCACGTTTATTCTAGCCGCGGTACGAAGCTCGGCATTTATAGGCTTCGGATGTGGAGAATTTCCATTATGGCTTCTTTGCTTGGCGACATATTCAAAATACATAGAATCGAAAACAATATGTTACAGAATAGGGATGAGAGTATTCCTATGTTAAGTCTAGACTCAGAAGGTCTAAGGAATGTGCTACTGTGTCATTGAGATTAATCACAGAAAGGCTAGTGTTTAATTCACTCAATGTTAATGTTGGCTCTGATACCAACCTGTCACACCCCGATATTTCCACGTATTACCGGTGGGGAGTATCGTGACGTAGTTGATATCATCATAGTCAAAATAATCACAGTTCAATGCATAGCGGAAGTCTAAAGTAAATATATTACAACCGATTCAAAAGTAACATCAATTATTACAAACGGATTGTAAGATGGATCCACAGGCGGATCTTAAAACAGAAAGATAAACATTGTTCAACAGACTTTAGGCATCTAGAACTTGCAAGATTCCCTATTAACGCCCTGAGCTCCCAGCCAATTACGTACAGTACCTGTCACTTAACCTTTTTAGAAAATACGTCAGTTTACACTGGTAAATACAATTAACTGACTCTTTTGAAAACATTTATGAAAATTGATTTAAATGCACAAGGCACAAATATTCTATTATAACTTGGGACAATTATTTTAAAAATAATTTTGTATTCAGATTTATATGTTCGTTATACATTCAGGGCCCGATGTTAGAAACCGAGTCAAGATTAACAGACACACCACAAGTATAGGCCCACAAGAGAGTGAGATACCGTTTCCCTTACGCAACTGTCAGGTGTATGCCTACACCCCGTGCTTAAGACGTGGCCATTTCTTAATAATGATGCCAAGGATATCCAGCACATGGTCATTAACCCCCAAAGGCTTTTATTTCAAACAAGACAGATTAAAACGGGTTACCTCAATAATTTAATCACAATCCGATTAAACATTCAATACCCGACCAAGCGGTATTATTATAATACCGTATCCCAAGCCCGTATAGGGAAAATAAGTTAAAAGTATTTATCTGAGCTTAAAATGCAATTTATACTCAGCCGTATATTCTAATTAGCAAGCACAAGTACCTCTACTGGGGCTCTCAATCTGGAACGAAGGTTTTATTAACCTATTAGATTCCTAACGGGTCTTATTTAAGTTGAAACTTAGACCGGTTAGTTTTAAGGAAATGTTTAAATTTCAAAACGCAAGATAAAGCGAAGACCGGATTAGAATGTGATTTAGACCCGACAAGTATGGAGACTTGTATAATATGGGTAAACTAAACACATTCTGAATTTTGAAGTGAAAATGATAAGGTTTGACCCGTTTCGGTTAATTCATGTAAACTAGTTACATAAACCGTACCGAACGCGTAAAATGCATAACGGGTAACCACAAGAGTCATGAACAAGTTTCACAAGTTAATATGCCTTAAATATGTTGTGATATCAGTAGGATACCTTCCATTACGTCCAAAACGATTTTAAAATCAATTTAAGCCCCGTAGGGGTATTTTGGTCATTTTTAAGATTATAAAAGAGGTTAAATAATAATCTGAGGTCCTGGTCTAAAATGATCAGTAAAAATATTTATTTTAATAAGTTATATTAGTAATATATCTCACATATGTGAAATTTATCATTTATGGTCAGACTATGCTCCGTAGGGGCATTTTGGTCATTTCACATATGCATTAAGGGTTAATTTTGGAAATCTGAGTTCAAAACTTTTATTTACTGTTAAAGTATAAAAGTTTATTCATAACATCAGTAGGTAACAAGCTTTAGGTGCCAAATATGGTTTTACACCATACTATGCGCCTAAATCGCATAAAAGTCGGTATTTGACGGTATTCAGGTTAAATAAGTAAATCTGAGATTTTGAACAGCCTTTACTATTTAAAATAATTTATTTAATATATAAAATCAGTAGAAAAAGATTTGATATGTAAAGGATGTGTAAAACTCATTTTATTAGCAAAAAGGGCATAACCGTCAATTACCGAGTCAATGTAAGAACCCTATGTTATGATCAGTTTAAAATTCAAAAAAAATCTTCAAATATACCTAAATATTATATTACATCAGTGGTCAAAAGGTTTGGTGTCAAAATTCGGGTTTAAATAGGCTTTATGCTAATAATGCCGTTTAATTAATAAAAAGCTTTCAAATTACGATATTGAGCATAACTCCTAATTTAGACCTCAAACTGATCTCAAATTTTTAGGACATGTTTATAAATCAGTAATAAAGGTTTTTGCCCTCTCAAATTTTCAAAATTCTCGTTTTAATATCAAAAGGGCATAATGGTCAACTTTTAAGCATTTAACGGAAACATCCAATGAACTAGGATTTCTATGGAACCATGTTGTATAACCTCAGAGGGTTACACTAACATATAATATAGTCCTAAAGGAATCCTAAGGCATAACTAAATTAAGCTAAATCGGGTCAGAACTGAAAGTCAAAGCAAAAGTCAACTTTTGCGACTTTCGGTTCCGAACCGTGCCTAAACTCAGAATTGTCGGGTCGAACATGCCTAGACATGTTCAATTAATATTTACCAAGTTATTAAAGTGAAAAAACAGATTTTATTGCCTTTACATCATTAATTATGAATTTTGTTTAAAAACCGACTCGCTTGACTTTTATTTTAATTACTTTGACCCGACAATTAACTAAGCAAACGTGGTAATTAGGAGGTATAGTCATAAGAGACTATAACCATCGTGATTACGCTCACGTTAAGAAGTTCAAACGGACTTCGTGTTGACCATTGACTGGTCAAAGTAGAAAGTCAAACATTGTTTGACTTTTGTGCTAAAAACGCATAACAGCACGAAAGAATACTTACAAGGGGTCCAAGAAATGGAGGTTTGTAGGATCGTTTTTACGACCAAAACGAGTCGTTCAGAAGAGTTTTATCCAATACGAAAGGCGGAAACAGACGTATCAGAGTTATTTAAGCTAAATTGCACAAGAAATCACTTTAAACTGTCTCTGTATTGATATCAGATCGTATTACAAAGCTGGAGACACTTCGGCAGAGCTTCGCTACCGAAATCGAATTGTTACAAATGAAACGGTCAAGGCACGTATTTATAGGCATGGCTATTTCGCATGAAACAGTTCATGCGAAATCAGCTTCACACGAAATGACTATTTCGTACGAAATGACTAGCTCATTTCGTGCGAAATGACACTTTCTCATTTCGTGCGAAATGCCTCTAGCATACACATTTATCATTTTCTCGTACTATGTGCCCTGATCTAACTAGACTAATACAAGACTCGATACAAGACGAAGTCGACAGACATATGCACCAACAGACTCCCCCTTGGATGTTGACAAAGTCTTCGGTGTCGAGTCTTCGGTTGTCAAACCTTCAGTCTTTATCAGTTTTCTCAATCTCCCCAAAGATTCTCCATTGTAAGCATCCTCAATCAATCTCTTTCTCTTCTTCTCTCTCATTGTTACAGAATTTCAACCTGGCTCTATACTCCTCTTGATCAGGTATCTTGATTCCTTAAGCTTTTCACAGGATCAGAAAAATCTCCTGGCTCTCAGAAGCAACAGGATCTGAAACCTGGCTTTAACATCTTCAGACTCCCCCTTTCGATAAACTGGGATCGTAGTCTGGAATTCACAATCTACAGGATTTGCATAAAAAACCTTGCTCTTCCAAAGCTTTTACCAGCACCATCTCTACCTCACAATAAATTTCTCAAATTTAAAATTTACAAATCTATACATCACATGCATGTATCATTCAAAAAAATGATTTAATCTCTGATGAATCATTTGTAAGCATAAAACTTCTTTCATTCTGGAACAAAATCTCCCAAACCTGTTCATCTTGATTAGCACTCGGAATTTTGAAAATCAGCTCTTCAACATCAGTTGTCGAAAATCTTTTTGAATTTTTCAAAATTTTATGCTAAAACATACTGAAAATCTTTTTGGATTTTGGAATTAAAGAATTACAGTAAAGAAATATTTACACACCATAATTTTGTGAGTTTGTGTAAGAGGATCATATCAGTTTATGAGACCAATCACTAACACCGTTAAGCTTTAAACATTTTAAGTTCTAAATGATTCATGTAGATTGTCAGTATACTGATCCACTTAAATTTTCACACAAAATTCAACTGTTTCAAGATACGAGATTAATGTTTTAAGCACTTAAACTTATTCGCGTGTCCCACCTCAGAATATACTCTCGTATCCAGATCCCAATATTCAGTCTTACAGGTGAGTATACCTAGATGATATCTGTAAAGAGTTAAATGCGAGGGCCATGAGAGCTCAGGCTATTGCTTCCGCAAAATCAGAAAGATAATGGCTTCGACTTTAGGTGTGTTCCCTTTAGAGAATCTTTTCTTCAACAGCACATGATTAGCATTTTGCAATGTTTCATCATTTTTTATGCTGAGGGGGGTGCTTTTATTTCAAGCAAGTGAAAAGTATTATACGGGGACTGGGCCATTGCTTCCACAAAATCAGAAGTCCCGGGATAATACCCCAGATATCACTAAGCATAAAGACCTAGTATCTCAGAAAGATGGGTCTTTTAAACAAGATTTCAGGGGTTACCTATATATCCGAGAGATGTTCCCCACGAGATAAGTAAGTTTGATATTTAGGTTTATATCTCGAACACAATCTACTAAATGTGCAAAAACCTACTGGCATATCATCAGTGAGACCGTTTATCACATTTTAGCTTTCCAATTCTTTAGCATGCTGTGATCGTCCACTGATGTACTATCATTTCCTCTTTTTCACAACAAAACTCATTTTTGATTTTATCATGTTTTTGACTTTTTCAAATTTTCTAATGTTTTTGGATTTTCTGAAATTTCTTACTCCCCCTAAAATTTAAAATCAAGAAAAGAAAATTTTGAAAACAAACTGTACAAATAAAGTGACAACTGTTGTGAATTGCTTCAAATCACCATCCACTTGGCATAAACAATCAGAACTCCCCCTGACAACAAACTATTTTCCCATTATGATTTCAAAACACTTAAGTTTGTTTTAATCAAAATGGTTTTTTCGAAAAAGTAGTTTTGTTGAAATTCACAAACCACTTGTAGGTTAGGGGATAAATTTATCACTTTGTTTATTCAATCACTTGTATGAAAGACAAATCAAGTTCAACTTAATGACCTTGATTAACCACTAGTAGAAATACCCAACAACCACTTGTAGATTTTGCCCAAACACACCACTAGAAGATTGAAAATTCACAAACGTGAATTTCTCAAGAAAGATGCCGATTCCTGATCCACGATTACCAACATGGGAGCTCCGGCAAGTCCCGAGTTTAGTCGTGATAGGTTCTATCCCAGTTACTAATCCGGGATGAACCATCTCCATCAGGTTTCTTCGTTTTCTTTTCATAAAATTCCTTAACCCCTTTCACCTTTCCATCAATCATTTTTCCAAAAATATTTTGGACTGTGGGGTTAAAGGCTTTTTCAACATCAAATTTTTTCTTTTCAGTAAATAATTGATTTGAAATCTCAACTTTTCCAACTTTTTGCTTAAAATTCTCAGCCCGCAATGGTGGAAAATTTGCATCATCCATTGGCGGAACTGACTTTTCAACTTTTGATTCAACTTGTGGCTCATCTGACTTTGTGGAATCAGATTCTTTGCCAAAACTATCATCTGATTTCTTAACAATCCACTTGCGATTGTCAAGATTAACTTTTTTGTTGTAATCCCTTTTTGAACATTCTCCAACCTCAAATGTTGAATTTTCAAAAACTTTAAATCTTTTGGTTGGTGGTTTACTTTTCTCAACAACTTTTTCTTTCAGTTTAAGAGACACTCCCTGTTGTGTGTTGATTGGCTTTGAACAGTTTCTGGCAATATGACCTACTTTATGACAGCTAAAACATGTTCTTGTCTCCTTCTTCTTCTGAGCAATTACATTATTCATTTCTTCTTGCTTCTCCGCAAGGAATTCTTTGTTTGATTGCTTCCAGAACGATTTCTTTTCTTCTTCTACTGAGCTTGACCCTGAAACAAATACAGTTTTTGGTTTATAAGTTTTCTCATTTTTATGATTTTTTGGTGGAATAAACCCAGTCCTTTCTTTTTTAAATTACCGTTATGGTTTGGTTTCTTTTGATAACCTGAACCAGAACTGTAACCCTTTTTCTTGTTTAACCTTTGTTGAACTCTTGAGGTGTAAGATTTTGGTTTTTCAAAAAGATTTACATCTTTTATTTCAGAAATATTAATTTCTGTTAGTTTGAAAACATTTTTAATCATATCAGTTTTAACACCTCTTATTGGAAATTCTTCATCAGAATATAATTTGTCAAAATCAATCAAAGTATATGCTACTTTGATCAGTTCGTCATTCAAACAAGTTCGTGATAACAAAAATTCTTTATTGTAAACCCGTTTTCCCTTTTTTACTGTTGAACTTGACGTGTCAGACTCAGACTCTGACTTCAATTCCGACTTTGACTATTCGGTTTCATCTTTATCCAACACCTGATCGACCACTTTCTTTATTAATTCAGACTCATGATCAGTGTCAGACGATGTGAAAGTGACATCAATACTTTCTGGCAAATTATCTGAAGACTCAGATTCCCACTGTAAGTTGGTTGCCTTTTTGACTCTATCTGAATTTGGATTTTGTGGAGAATATCCATTTTCAAGCGGGGGTGGACAATTGTTATATCCAACACTTTGTTTCTTACCATAATTCTTCTCTTCTGTATCCTCTTTTGTTTCAGAAATCTTCTCTTCAGACGTTTCTTCTTCAAATGTCTTCATACCTGCCACTACAGGATAAATTTTGTCAATTACATAAGCAGAACATGAGTAACTTTTCAACAATTTGTTTACTCTCTCAGTTTCAATTTTATGAGTTTCCAATTTCTGCTCATGCTCAGCAATCAACCCAATGTAATAATTGATCATATCTTGCTTTATCATGTATGCTCCGTTGAGTGTCTTCATGGCTGTAGCTTGTTCACTGCTTGACTGGTTGTATTGATTCATTGCTTTGTTTAAGACATCATATGATTCTTTCAGCCTATTCATGTTGTGAATCAATTCACTATTTTGTTTCTTCATGGTCTCACAATTTTCACAATTCTCAGACACTTTTTCTGCAACAGCTTCCTTTTTTATCTCAAACACTGGAATTTCTTTATCCTGCTTCTTTATCACACGAACCACTTCTTCAACATTCTCATCTTTCTTGGCTAAATACTTTCTTATTTTCTCTGCCCAATAATCATCAGTAGTATAGTTTTCACCATTATCTTTCACAATTTGAGCAACAAAAGCTTTATGATCTGAAGTTCTGTTAGGATCATAATTATCCCAATTGAAATCTTTCCAACTGAAACCCTCTGGAAGCTTTTCATCATCTTGATCTATCAGACATGCTTTACTATCAGCCGAAATATATTTATTCCAACTGAAATCTTTTGATGTACTTCCATCATCTTGATTAACAAGACACACTTTCTTTGAATCTTCATCACCTTCCTAGCATGTGCAGTTTGTTGCTGTATTTGTTGATATGGCTGTTGAGCAACTTGGTGATAAATCGCTTTTCGATAGTAGTCATTGTTTCCAAAAGGATTTTGAGCTCCACTTGCTTCACGATTTGTGCACTCTCGCTTAAAATGCCCTTTTTCCCTGCAACGAAAACAAGTAACTTTAGATTTATCAAATCCTAAAGTAGAAACATTTGCATCACGAAAATCATCTCTTCCCGTAATTTGTTTAAAATTTTTAGCTCTTCTCAAAACACTAGCCAAACACCACTTTATATCCATTAACTCCATCTCTTCAGCATCAACCTGATCGTAATCCTCTTTTGTCAACATTGGATTCCTGATCCTACCTGCAACTAAACTCCCAAATGACTCTAACACAGTTACCAACAAAGACATGTGGCTTTTAGCTACTTCTTCCGAGTAATTTTGATCGTTCTCAAGATTTAGTGCAATGTTGCATTGTAGAACTTTGCCACTCTTGGTTGCTGAAAAATGTGGATCAAATGATGGATATGAAGAAAATCCCATTTTGCTACTTGATCCTTGAGCTGAACTTTCAGAAGAACTTTTTGCATTGAAAGAATTTTCAATCTTTGGTGCAATGTTTGTTTTATCACTAACACCACCTTTGTAATACAAACCAATGTCTTGTTCTCCATCATAATTCTTCATTCTTGCTATCTTTCATTGTTCTATCTCTTGAGCTTCAAGTTGTTTAATAAACTCACTCAGTGTTATCTTGTCGAAATCCGTTTTATTTTTCAACATCATAAGATACGTGCCCCAAACATCATGTGGCAGCGCATCAACCAACTTATCAATCAATTCATCTTTGTCTTTATTGATGTTCAATCTGTTCATATTCTTCACCAAATTGCAATATCTTTCAGTAATCTGTTTGGTGTTTTCAGTTCTCAATCCACGGAATAGATCAAATTCTTTCTTCAAAAGTGACTTTTTGTTCTTGATCATCTCATGACTACCAAGAAATTTTGATTCTAATTCTTTCCATATTGAATGTGCACTTCCGTTGTGTTGAAGTAAAATCAAGATGTCTTCTTTAATGGCTTGCTGCAAAAGACTAACCATCATTTTTTCATCTTTGTATTTCTTTTTCTCCTCAACACTCAGTTTTCTAATTTCAATTTTCACTCCATTGTCACCTACTGGTCTACTATATTGAAATTCAGTATGTTCCCAAGCATCTAAATGATATGCTTGAACCCAGTTCTCAAAACGTTCAGACCATCCACTGTATTCCTCGATACTCATGAGCTTAGGCGGTTTTTGCGTTGTCCCTGTTTCATTTTCTAGCATCGTACTCTGAGTAATAGTCATCGGACTAGCAAAGGCATTGTAGAACTCGTTTTCCATGATTCGGTTTTCAAATTTTCACCAACACAGTTTTTCAAACAAAATGAAGCTGGTACGGAATGGACCCTTTCAAATGAAATGACCTTGTTCAAG
Source organism: Helianthus tuberosus (assembly GCA_030545235.1). Taxonomy (NCBI): domain Eukaryota; kingdom Viridiplantae; phylum Streptophyta; class Magnoliopsida; order Asterales; family Asteraceae; genus Helianthus; species Helianthus tuberosus. Next base: position 89 of record JARYGA010045617.1, on the reverse strand, counting down.
CAAAATGGACTTTCACGCGGAATGACCCTCTTCAAACAAAAACAACCTTCGTGCGAAATGAAATGTTGATTTCGTACGAAATGAAAAAT
>JARYGA010045616.1:0-24722 GCA_030545235.1 Helianthus tuberosus | reverse complement strand
TCTTAAAACGGTTCAACCGGCTGGACCAGTGAACTAGTAGAGAGGTCGGTTTGATTACCTATCCGGTTTTAAAAACATTGGTTAAAACAACATAAAGAAACAAATACGCTAAACATAAACCACGTGGAGATCATAGGAACGCCCTCCCTGTCACGGCCCTCGTCCCGATGTGACCCGGTCCAGGAGCCGCGGGACAGGAACCCGTGGTAATCATTAGTTGAGTTGACATCGGAAGTCTAACAGGATCTTTTAAAACTTGAAAATGCCCAATTATTTTATTTCATAATTTGGGACAAACCCCGTAATTTTCAATAGAGGAATTTCACGAGCAAATTCCCTGTTTTACAAAACATGTTTATTTATTTTACTGAGCCACTACTTCAAGCTTGTTAGTGCTCCGTAGCACGTTTTCCTTGATTCACAGTAGGTCACCTGAAACATGTTTTGAAAATATTTTATCAGCGGGGAAATACTGGCCAGTCACTCAAGTTATGTAAAACGACACATTAGTTATAAATTACAGCATAAGAGCGATTACAATGGCTACTATCTTATTTTTATCTGGCGCCGTGTCACACCCCGGTGACGATGGTCATACCACTATTGGGTCCTTTCACCCAAGTAGTGATGATTATCACTGTTAGGTTGATGAACCTAACCGTGAGAAATTAGTAATGTGCACAATACCCCACTTGCCAGTGATTCAAGATAACCACGACTTAATCCCTGTAATTATAACTTTGAAAATAATTTGGAGTATTGTAAAACATTGTTGATAAAAAAGAGAATAACTCACATTGCAAGTTTAGTCGGGCAGAGTTTAGCCTACTGATAAGCCTGATAACCTAATTTAAACAGCAATGCATACGAAACTAGGTCAGTAACTTAATACAACATTTACGATAACTCACGAAATCAAAACCCTCACGACGAATGACAAAGTATAGCCCAAATACGGGCAGCACTTAAACATCCATCGGACCGGTTTCAATCGATCGGATATTATATCGTAGCAGTGATCGAGTTATTAACCTGTTTTCGCAGCAGAGCTTCGTGCTAATGTGTGTTTTTGAACGAAAAAGAGGATAACTCAGTGTAGGAAACGAATTTTTACGACGAAACAACTGTGCCATGCAAGTGCCAAGCCCCTATATTTATACTGAAAAATGGTCCCTGTCGCGTGGCGCGACGGCGCCCTTTTTAGGGTAGGGTAGCCACATCTATTTGTAGCCTGGGTGAGTCAACTGTTCGACGAATTTCGAATTTTACAGCGAGTTATGAAGATAATCGTCAAGTAGGGGATACCCCCCCCCCCTGAGTTTTAGGGGCCCTAATCCTAGTTCCAATTGTTCTGAAAATTTTAGGGGTCATGCAATATTACTTGAGGGTCTCAATTAGGGTTTCCTATTGGACAAAATAAAATAAGAAATAATAATTTTGGTGAGAGTTATTACACTCCCACTCTCATCATTTTAATTGAAAGGGAAAATGCAGAAACAAAAGCAATTATGCAAACAATAAACTAAACTTCTCGTCCAAAGGACATAAAGCTCCTCCCCATGCCAACCCCTTCATCTAAGAACCTACGTTCAGTAATCATCATCACCCTGCAAATAAAGAGTTCAAATTAAGGATTGCACATAACAAGTTAAAGTTATAAAAAGAAAAGAAAATAAAGAAAGAAAGAAAAGAAAGTCAACAGATTTAATTAAACCTTTAGCTTGTGAAGCTCTTGGTGTTTTTTCAAGACCACTGCTAGTGAAGTCTGACGGGACAGTTCTCTTCTGGATGTCTCGAAAACCACTTTCGCCATATCGACTTTCATACCCCGCATTTCTGTATTCACTTCTTGGATGTCTCGCAAACCACTTTCGACGTATCGACTTTCATACCCCGCATTTCTATATTCACTTTTTGGAGTCTTGCTCTAAGATGGTCTTCGTCTCTAGATAGGTCTTCATAGATCCCCATCATAGCCTCTATATGGGGATCTTTGAAGACCTATCCAGAGACAAAGACCGTCTTAGAGCAAGACTTCAATAAGTGAATATAGAAATGCGGGGTATGAAAGTCGATACTGAGAAAGTTGTTTCCGAGACATCCAAGAAGTGAATACAGAAATGCGGGGTATCATGGAGATCTATGAAGACCTATCTGGAGACGAAGACCATCTTAGAGCAAGACTCCAAGAAGTGAATACAAAAATTCGGGGTATGAAAGTCGATACGGCGAAAGTGGTTTTCGAGACATGACAATTTGAAACGGGCATGTCTCGTGGATTGGTTACCAAGAACAGTTAGTTCTGCTCACCAAGAAGCATGGTGCTAGAGTCCTGGATGACGCCTTCACCAGCGTTGCGGAAGAAGCGCTCCATCTGTGAAGATATAGTGTGTAAAGAATCAAATCCAATGTTTCTTCCTAGGTGAAGACAAACAACACATCCAGACATTGATTTTTGTGATTTCTATTTTTTCGAAGAGAGGTGTTGTGTTGTGATTTAAGTAGAAGATGGTAGTTTACGTAGTACTACTGTGGTGCATTAAATTATTTTCATCTAGAGGGAAAAAGTACTCTTTTATGTGCGACGTGAAGACATTTCAACTCAGAGGGTAAAAGTACTTCTCTTTTATTTTCACCATGACTTGACAAATCGAGCCGGAGCCGAATACCGAGCGGGTGACTTGACATTTCAACTCAGATATTAGACTATCTTCAATGCGCCTGAAGTTTGGTCACCGAGCCACGTCAAAGCCACCTGAAATTATGTGTGCCGCCCGATGATGTACAATGGTTTGAAAATACAAAACATTAAAAGTTATAATTTTTTTTTGAATAGCCAACGTAACTTATATTATAAAACTAAACCAAAACAAAGTATACCAGCCAGAAGCTGGATCATACAAACAGAAACAAAATAAACAAATAAACAGAGACAAGCCAATTACAAGTTCAAGTTAAAATCCCACCATTCCTATCGCGAAATCGTCTGATGTTTTGATCTATGCTTCACACCTTGAAAAAAGGCCTCTTTTATTTCTTCCACACTCGTTTGTACCACACCTTGTCTTCCCGAAAATACCCGTTCGATCCTTGTTTTCCACAGCATCCACAACGTCTGAATTACCACTGCGTGTATCGACTTCCTAATGCTCCGGCTTCTATGGACTTCGAGTAACTCCACTTGCATTTCCTTTAGATTCATAACCGGGTTAACCATTGGAATTCTCAGCCATTTTGATATCATCTCCCAAACCCTTTTAGCGAAATTGCATTCGATGAGTATATGGTGTGCCGATTCGTCAGCCGCTCCACATGTTTTGCACGTCACACTAGGTAAGTTCATGCCTCTGTTCCGCAACGCCAACAGTGACGAAATTTTTTCATCTACCACTCTCCATACGAAAGTAGTGCATTTGCTAGCTACCCAGTTATTCCAACAGAACATGTTTGGTGTCGAATTCAGGTCCAAATCTTGGCCAAGAGTTTGTTTTACATTTTTTACACTAAATTCTTGATTCTCAAAGTTTTTCCAGTACCATACATCCCCTGTTTGTGAAAGTACCTGATTTTGCAACTGATTATTCAAACTCACCATTTCTTGTTTCTCTTCGATGCTGGCAGGTGCTCTACTCCTACTCCAACTCCAATTCCATAGTTTCCCTCGATGTACTATACTGTAACATTCCATTACAGTTGCCTTTTTCTTTGTAGAAAGCTGAAATAAAAGTGGAAATTGGTCTTTCAACGACACATCTCCAACCCAAATATCGATCCAAAATAGTTTTTTGTCTCCTTTTCCAACTTTTCTCCTTATGTTTGTTTTGATATTAATGTTGCTCTTCATGAAATCCTTGTCTATGTCGCCTATACTTTTTGTAGGTCCCTCTCGAGGATGAGATAAAACCTTTTCCTTGTTATATCAAACACACTAGCGAGTGCGGAATCCAAGCTAGCATGCAACCGAGACTTTATACGAGAATAAGCACAAACACAACACACAACACAACATTCAACGATTAACACCACTTGTATTAATGCGTATGAAAGGTTCGGTTACAAGTCCAATGTTCACAGATGTATTCTGCAAACTCTCAAAGTTCTCTCGTGTGTGTGCTCTCAACAGAATGCTCTCTCTGTTTCTCTTGCCTAATCTCTCGTGTTCTCACCTCTTTTTATCTCTGCTGAACACAACACACTACTTGGGTATATATACCCGACACAGATCGTCTGGTCGAAGGATCAGACAGACTGATCGAAAGATCATCTGTCGACCAGAAACAGCTCGAAGGATCCATATGTACCTCGAAGGATGATATCCTTCGAGGTCCATCTATCGAAAGCTATCTTTCGAGCTCATCATCATCGAAGGATATAAGCAATCCTTCGATGACTTATCCTTCGACCCAACATCTTTCAAACAATGTGCTAACTGTTTGGTCAAGTCAAACCAGGAGGATGGTTGACTTGGTCAAACTTACATCAACCTTACATTAAAGACATCGTTTTGTATCATGACGAAATACAGACAAAGTACAGACACAAGTGCACCAACAAACTCCCCCTTGGCTGTAGCTTTGTCTCGATCTTCGTGTCTTCAAGTCTTCAAGGCCGAGTCGAACCGAGCCGAGTCGCGTCCACACAAAGTGCATCAACAAACTCCCCCTTGGACGCTACTCGTGATGGTTCGTCTTCTATGTCCTTCATGTCGGAGGATCTTCAAAGTTTTCACGCGTCGTAAGCAGAAAGTGTATCAACAAACTCCCCGTTTAATGTAGAAAGTGTGTTGACAAACTCCCCCTTAGATTGAACTCTCCATTGAGTCATGCTCGTGAATCTTTTGACTTGACAATTCTTCATATCCTTGTGGTGTTGATGAAGGGACAGCGGCAACTCGATCATTTTATCCTTTGAGTGCCTCCACTTCGTGTCTTCATTCCAAAGCTTTTCATCGAACATGTTCTCCTCGCCTTTAGCATCTGCACATGCAAGAAAGCTAAACGCATAATGAGAACAGCCGCCTGGAATATAGTTAACATTTAAACTAATGACACATATGAGATCAAATCTCAATCAAACACCAACCGACAGCAGTTTGAAAGTTTAGAAAAGTATTCATTTTAATCCTTTAACTTTTAAAACTTGTTAACTTCGACTGTTTATGAAGATGCAATTGTTTTCCAGCTTACGATCAGGATTTTGGGTAGGATAGACTCGAGTTCCAACATCGGTCAATCAAAAATAAACTTGAAGAAAAATCTTTTTGGATTTTATAAAGTTTAAATTAAAACACACCTAAAATCTTTTTGAAATTTTCATTTTTCAAAAGTAAAGACGGAAAGCAATAAATAAATATATACAAAGATGCATAAACAGGAAAAATTAAATAAATATTTACAGTCATTCTTTTTGCGAGTTTCGAGGGTAAGAGAATCATATCAGTGTACGGTCATGTCCAAAACGCTCTTGTTGTTCAATTGGTTAACATTAAGATAAGCATCCTATAACGATTATCGGTATTGTTGTCCACTTAGGCTTAGCTTATCATTTGTAATCATGGCGAGGGGATACGTTAAGGTATAATTTATACTTACCGATCGGTGTTCATCCACATCACGACACATTCCCGTATCAAGGTATGCACGAGGATTCATCTTACCGGTGAGTATACCGATTATCATCTGTTTGACCGTATATGATGTGAGATTCTCACTTATTTGATTTGAAAACAAGCCCTGTGTGATAGAATCACTTATTGATGAGGAACTTGATTTTCATATGCATGAGGGCACAGGAGCAAGTCCGTGAACAGGTCAGTACTTTCGTACAGCAGAGAGACGAACTTGACTCCCGGATAAATGTGATATTTTATCACTTATTTGTTTGGACATGTGATTGTTTATCACTTATTGAGGTCGAATGCAGTATGTACACGTATGTATGGTATCATGGAAGATCTAGACTTGCGTCCCCGTTATTTTTCGGAAAAAGATACAACCATGATACCCAGATGATAAGCAGCATAAAGACCGAATATCTCAGAACCTCGGCAATCTCTCAAACGAAATTTCGGTACTAAGACCATATGCCAATGAATGATTCCCACCCAGTCTTCAGTCAATTTAAGTTTATATCACCCTGCACACTTTAAAATGATTGTGAGCCTACCGATACATCTTATATAGAGCTGCTTATCGTTTTTCATTTTGGGTTTAAAGAGGTTTAGACAGACCACTGATGTACTATCATTTTCTCTTTTTCTCGCCAGGAAACTCATTTTTGTTTTTCTATTGTTTTTGTGTTTTTGAAATTTTTCAAAGTTTTTGGATTTTCCAAATTTTGGATTTACTCCCCCTAAAATCAACAAACTAAAATAAATTTAAAACACAAAGGTATTTACAAAAATGATTTTCCGATGTTGGTTAACTCATGTTTTACCTCAATGCCGTTCACCAAAATTAAGTTTTAATCAGAAATGATGTATCGAATTTTGGAAAAATCAGTTGGCATGTCGGTTTGCGGTGCGGACCATGACAGCATTGTCTGGCCAAAGAGTGCTGTACGAGATAATAATTCACAAAGCAGCTTAAATATCGACAAGTGTAGGAGAGATTAGAAATTTAAAACCGTATCCTGCAACTGCATCGTGCATTGCAAGGAATCTGAGCGCTCTCCCAAACTGGATATCCACCCGTTGTGGATTTCAAAGTCGATTCTTTGTAGCTACTGAAATCCCTTCACAGCAACAAGATCATAAACCTTTGGGTCCGGCTGGTCTTCCTCATTGTACCAGCGAAGGTCTTTATCTTTCTCTTGAGAAGTAGTGTGCGGTTGTTCAACCCATGCCAAGGCGTCCGCACACATTTTGATTTGAATCTATCCCGGGGACCCGATCAAAGCCTTGAACATTCACATTTTTGAAATGATTTTCATTTTGTCGAAGCTTCCAATTTCTTTCAACAGACATTTCTTTTTCCCTTTTATCTTCCTCTCCATCAAAGGCAACAATTTCTTCTGTCGCCTATCTTGTGCAAGGATGCTCCACTATCAACAATCTTACGACTATCGAAAGTTCCTCCTGGAATATCCTACACACTCACTCAAAAATTAGTCGGAGAGGGGGACCCAAGCCTTTGTGGACTTGGGTCGTCCTTGATCATCAAGAAAAGTGATTTCAATCACTTGATGATTAGGAAAAAGAACCTGTGGTGCTCCCCCTGACTAAATTACCTGTTTTTGTTTCCAAGCTGTTTGTCCTTTACCAGTATTTGTATTAATTGATTTAGCATTTACTGGTGTTACAGTTTTAGGTTTTGCTTGAACAGGTTTTTCTTCTTTGACCTCTGATTTTAAGGCCTTTTCAATTACCTTTTGATTCTTTTGTTTTAACTTCTTTTCCCTTTCTTTCAAGACACGTGGGTCTTGTTTCGGGGAAAATGATCGTTTTTGGTAATTGGTTTCTTGGGGAGCACTTGTTTTTGCCTTCAACTTTTGCAGGTATGGGCAGTATCTTACAATATGCCCAATTGTGCCACACTCAAAGCACATTCTCCGCTCTACAAACCTCGGAGAAACACGTTGATGACCAGACTGAGAACCAGACAATGAACTTTGTGATCTAGACGTGCTTGGACCTACATCACATCCGTTGGTGTGTTGGGTGTAATTATTCTGATCATTTCGTTTTAAAATTCTAACTTGTTTTATAAAATCAAGGTTAGATTTATCCTGAAATGTTTCAAGTTTGTCTGAACCCGTGGATCCAACAAAGTTCACTTTCGATTCTCTTTTCTTAACCGGAGCTCTTTTGTTTTGCACCCATTGTTGTTGAACCTTAGGTGCTTGAACATTCTTGTTCTGAGCCTTCTTTCCCTGTACCTTACCCTTTCCGGAGTTGACTTGTTGTTTTCGCTCAACTTGTAGTTTTTTGGTTTCCGTACTGTTTTCTAATTTGTTCACACGGAATTGGATTACATTGAGTGACAGTAACTTTGCCACTTTTGTTCCCCAAAAACTTATCAGTGCATCCTTCAAAAATTTGCTCAATTAAATCTTGATTTACATTTTTAATTGGAAAATCTTTGTTAGAGTAAATTTTGTCATCTCCTTTGAGCGTGTACAACAAGTTACTCTCTTCACTGCTAGATACAAGGGACTCCATTGGTTTTGACATATCAGTCTTACTCGGTTTCACTGGTGGATCACACAGGATGTGATTCTCGATTGGAATATCTGTTGTAACCGAGTTAGACTGTTGTTTCACAATTACTTCAGATTCATCATCCGAAGAATCAGCATCCTCAACAGTGGGAGGACTCTGTTCCTTAACACATGATGAATCTGTCACATTCTCAGATTCAGATTCAGTTTCAGATTGACCTGAGGATGATGTACCAGTTGTGAACCCGAGGCCTGCTGCAAAGTCATCTAGACCGAGTGGCACAGTAGGTTCAAAACGGGGCATATCCTCGTCATCAGGCAATTTGGAGTAATTGTGATTCATTGGGGGAGGACATGATTTGAATCCCATACACTTCTTATCCCCCTTTTTCTTTTGAACATCAATAATGTGATCCAATACATAGCGGGAATTGGAATAACTTTCCAATTTCTGCTTGATTGTTTCACACTCACATCTAGCGGTTGCCAATTCTACCATCTGCTTTTCAATTGTGTCTATAAGATCATTGTTAGCATGTTGTTTTCGCAAAACAGCTTTTTGTAATTCTGAAACATCATGTCTTAATGACGCAATTGTTGTTTTAAATTCCTTTTCATTTCTGGTTAAAAACACGTTAGCTTCAGCTGCTTTAGAAAGATCTACAATCAATTCTTGATTGTGTTTGGATAGGATTTCAATCTGACTTTCCTGTTCAGCATATTTAACATTTAAACTATCACAATTTTCACAGCTAACTACAGTGGGTTCATCGACACATACCTGACCTGATGAACTGTCGACATTAGCCATAAAGGCTGAATGGAGAGAAGACGAAGAGTAAGCAGCTTGATCCATCAAATTAGATCTTCTTTCAGTTCCTGCTGCAGCTTCTTCCAAAAGCTCATCAATATCTGCATCGACTGACGCACTTGATGTCTCATCCACATGATCATTTCCTGAAGTGGAGGATTCTTCATCTGAGCTTCCACTATAACCAGAACTGTCTTCATCTCCAGAAGATGCAACACCATTGGTGGAAGATTCTCCACCACTGGCGTGCTTTAAATCCTTTACTACTTCAGCAAAACATGCTGTTCCACCATTTCCTCCTTCTCCAAGCTGAAGCGACCAATCACAACCCTCATCTATTTGAACCACCAGCCCCCGGTTTGCATTTGATGACCCCTGCTTGGCCTTGGTTGTTGACAGGTATCAACGTACGAACATTGTTCCCGTTCTGGTTCTGCTGGTTGCCTTGATTTCTGAACGGATTTTGATTTCCATGCTGAGCTGGTCTTGTGCATTCCCTTTTGAAATGACCCCGTTCGCCACAGTTAAAGCACTTGACAGCTTGCTTGTCGAACCCATACTTGGTGTCTTTCTTGTTTTCCAAGTTGGTTCTCCCCGTCCTTTCCATAAACTCCTTTGCTCTTCGAATTGCACTAGCAAGAGCCCATTTGATATCCATCATTTCAAACTCTTCTTTATCCACTTGCTGATAATCTTCATTGGTTAGATTGATATTCCCAATCTGACCTGCGATCAATCCACTATAAGCACTAACCAAGGTATTCAACATCTCCATATGCTCCTTGGCTACTTCGACACTGACTTTGGAAAAGTTGGAAGTGTCTAATCTGACTGTGTTTGGATTGGAAGTGGCTTGAAAGTTTGAAGAGCTTCCATAAAACCCTTGCTGTTGCGGTTGTTGCTGCTGAGCTGTCGGTTGCACATTCGGTCTTGAAAACATCGTGTAGGCTGAAGGATCAAACTGATCTGTTGAAGGTCCGGTGTTAGAAACGAAAGCTGTTTGAAGCTTCGCGTGTTGAGAAGCTGGTCTTTCTCCACTGATACCTCCTGCAATCCCAAAGTACATTTCTGGATTTTGAGGAGTTTGTGTTCTTTTTGCCTTCAACTTTTCTTCTACATCCTTATTCTCCAATCTTTGAATTAATTCATAAACGGTGATTGTTTCTAAAACACCATTTTCTTTGAGAATTTCAAGATAACTGCTCCACTTTGCTGGTAAGCTATCAGCGAATCTCTTCACCAATTCTTGTGGAGTGGCAGTGACTTTAAAAGCAAACATCTCACTCAACAAATGATGGAACCTTGTAGATAACTCTGCCAACGTCTCATTCTCTAAACACGTAAATCCTTCAAACTCTTTCTTCAGTAATTCTTGCTTGATCTTTCTAGATTGAGCATTTCCTTCACACCGTAACGTGAGCATATCCCACAAGCTTTTAGTAGTCGTGCAGTAAACAAACTGGTGGTAAATGTCTTTATGAAGAGCTTGTGTGAGAATCATGAATGCTTTCTTTTCTAACTCAAACTTTTTTTTATCTTCTTCAGACAAAGTGCTGTAAGTTTGTGGATTAGATCCTGCAATTTCCAACTCATTTTCAAAAGCTGTGAAGAAGCACATCCATAGATCTTGACCTTGTCCCTGAACATAAGTTCTCAGCCTTTCTTTCCACCATCCCCAATCATTGATGTGATTTAACTTTGGCGGTTTTGTGCTTGTACCAGTTTCACTGTCGTTCTGCATCATAGATTGAATGTTGTTGCTTTGATTTGTGACCAAAGCCCATTGATTTGCAGTTATCATTGCAGCTTGAGGTGGGGCAATAGCTCGCATCCATGCAGTTTTGTCGAAATCTGACGTAGATTGCGTAGATTGCATAGCTGATGATTGTGGAGTCGAAGTTATTTGAGTCCACGCGGTTGGATCCCACTGACCGTTTGTTCCCATTTTATGATAATTAATATATTAAGTGAAAATTGATTTAAAATTTGAAAAATAAGTTTTCTCCTTTTAAAAAAATTAATTTTCACAAACTATGTTAATATCTCGAAGGAAAACAACCAGCCGAAGGATCAAGAATCGAAAGACCTGAAACACAAACTTGTTAGACACAAACAGACAAAGGATCGAAAGATCAACACCTGTTCGAAAGATCAACAGGGTTCGAAAGATCACTGTTGAGTTTCGAACAATGTTTTCGAAAGATTCTCCAACGAAGGATCCTTATCCTTCGAAAACGTACTGTAGACCGAAAGATGAACATGAAAGATGACTTCGAAAGACTTCCCAATCGAAGGATCCTAGTCTTTCGAAAATGAGCAGAAGACCGAAAGATGTATGTTTCGAAAATATTCCTTGGAACGAAAGATAAGTCTCACACTTCGAAGGATGCTCGAATGATGACTATCTGTCGAACCTCCTTTAGTCGAAAGATGATCTTTCGACTTCGAAGGATATCTTTCGATCGGTTCTGACACAGTTGACAACGGGTGACAAGTTGGTGAAAAAAGGTGACGGGTTGGTAAATCTTTCGGCAGAAAGTATGGTTCAGACCATCATTTTCTGCAAAAACAGATTTTGTATGATTATTTTAATCAGTTCCCTTTTCCAATACACCAACAACTTTCGAAAATAACTAAACAAGATCAAAGGATGTAAACTTTGAAGAACACTTGAAGATATTATGAACACAAAGGGTTTTCCGGTAAAACTACAAACTTCCGAACAAGATTTAAACCCGATAAAACAAAGTTTTTCAGAAAAATACAACTTTTCAAAACCCGAAAAACACCCAAGAACACCTCGGTTTTAACAAGGAGAAGAGCCAAAGCTCTGATACCACTTGTAGGTCCCTCTCGAGGATGAGATAAAACCTTTTCCTTGTTATATCAAACACACTAGCGAGTGCGGAATCCAAGCTAGCATGCAACCGAGACTTTATACGAGAATAAGCACAAACACAACACACAACACAACATTCAACGATTAACACCACTTGTATTAATGCGTATGAAAGGTTCGGTTACAAGTCCAATGTTCACAGATGTATTCTGCAAACTCTCAAAGTTCTCTCGTGTGTGTGCTCTCAACAGAATGCTCTCTCTGTTTCTCTTGCCTAATCTCTCGTGTTCTCACCTCTTTCTATCTCTGCTGAACACAACACACTACTTGGGTATATATACCCGACACAGATCGTCTGGTCGAAGGATCAGACAGACTGATCGAAAGATCATCTGTCGACCAGAAACAGCTCGAAGGATCCATATGTACCTCGAAGGATGATATCCTTCGAGGTCCATCTATCGAAAGCTATCTTTCGAGCTCATCATCATCGAAGGATATAAGCAATCCTTCGATGACTTATCCTTCGACCCAACATCTTTCAAACAATGTGCTAACTGTTTGGTCAAGTCAAACCAGGAGGATGGTTGACTTGGTCAAACTTACATCAACCTTACATTAAAGACATCGTTTTGTATCATGACGAAATACAGACAAAGTACAGACACAAGTGCACCAACAAACTCCCCCTTGGCTGTAGCTTTGTCTCGATCTTCGTGTCTTCAAGTCTTCAAGGCCGAGTCGAACCGAGCCGAGTCGCGTCCACACAAAGTGCATCAACACTTTTCCATACACCTGGCAATGATTTTTTGAACGGAAATGATTCTACTTTCCTATTATTTGTATGCAGCGATCTTACAGTCTTAACCCATAAATTCTCCGGTTCCATCTTCATTCTCCACCACCATTTTGATAGAAGAGCCAGATTCATATCTTTAATGTTACCAATGCCGAGTCCACCGAAATCTTTTGCCGCAACTACCTTTTCCCATTTAACCCTTCTTAGCTTGTTGTTTATGCTGCAGCCCCCCATAAAAACTTTCTTCTAATTCCTTCCAGTATTCTAATAACTCCCACCGGACACTTATAAAGGGATAAATAATAATCCGGGACGCAACTAAGGACTGCTTTTATGAGGACAACTCTACCTGCAAAAGACAATGTTTTTGCCTTCCAATTCGTTAATCTTTTGTTGAACATGTCAATAACTTCCTTCCAGTTTGCTATTCTATTCATGCTTGCTCCAACTTTTAACCCGAGATATACAAAAGGAAGCTTGCCGGCCTTACAGTTGAAGATTGATGCCATGTTTTGTACTTCGTCTTCGCTAATTCTCACCCCAAAAATCTGACTTTTACGTGGATTCAGTTTGAGTCCCGATATGAGGTAAAAAATGCGAAGGATCCTTTTAAGATTCTTCACATTATTCCCTGCCCATTCACCTAAAAATATAGAATCATCTGCATATAACATATGGGTTATATAAGGGCCATTTCTGGGCAATTTTATACCTGAAAAAACATTACTTAGTTTGGCCCTCTCCATCATCACATGTAGACCTTCCATAGCCGCAATAAAGAGGAATGGTGATAGAGGATCACCTTGCCTTAAACCTTTTTTATATTGGAATTCGCCCGTCGGTGACCCATTCACCAAAATTGACCCCCCTTCCTGCGCATAGAATTCCCATTATCCAATTCCTCCATTTGGCTGGGAAACCCATGTGTGTAAGTATTGAAATTGCAAACTTCCAATTTAGTGTATCGTATACTTTCTCAATATCTGCCTTGAGCACGAACAAATTCTTACCAAACCTCTTCGCCCAACCCACCACTTCATTTATTATTAAAGGCCCGTCTATTATGCTTCTATCTGATAAAAAAGCCGACTGTACATTTGATACTACGCTCTTTAAAACCCCTTTCATTCTATTGGCCAGGACTTTAGATATTATCTTGTTCACCACACCTACTAAAGAAATTGGTCTAAAATCAGAGAGGGTGATAAGATCAATTACCTTTGGAATGAGTGCGATGAACGAGGCACTACACGATGGATGTATCGATCCATGTATGAAGAACTGCTGCATAACTTCCATAAACCTTTCAACTCCTCCCAGTAAGTTTTAATCAACTTAAAAGTAATTCCATCTGGACCCGGGATTTGTTTATACCAAAATCCCAAATCGCGTTCCTGACTTCGTCCAAAGAAAACAGACAAATTAACCCATCCGCTTCTGCCGAATTTAACTTCTTGAACCCCTCAGATCCGATTCTTGGTCTAGAAGTCACAGGTTCCTTGAACTTGGTTTGAAAGGTCAGCAGAAATTGGTTCTTTATTATCCCCGGATCGGTTACCCACTTACCTTCTATCCATAGCCCGCATATTTTATTTCTGGAAATATGATTGTTGACTATTGTGTGAAAGTAGGCTGTATTTTCGTCACCCAATTCTACCCATCTCGTCCTCGCCTTTTGTTGCATATCAGCTTACTTTTGCATTCGTGCCAAGTAGACAATTCAGATTCTGTTAACTGTCTTCTTTCCACCTCATTGTCTAACTGTTTAAGTGTATTCCGTGCTTCGATTAAATCTCTTTCCTCTTCGTCCTTTTTACTCTTACGCCATAACTTGATTTCTTCTTTAATTGCCTTGAGTTTCACTGCCAATACCTCATCTTTGAACCTCGAGTCACATATTTTACCCAAACCCCTTTTAATTACCTCATCGAAACCCTCCATGCTAAACCAACTATTAAATAGTCTGAAAGGAAACGGTCCAAAGCTGTTGTTCACCGTTGTTAACACTAAGGGGCTGTGGTCCGAGATGTCTCTATTAAGGGCTATAAGAGATGCATTTGGCCATTTCCCCATATGATCCCCACAAACCAGTACACGGTCAATCTTACTAAGATTTTTGCCATCACCTGATAAGAATGTATATTTCATCCCCCCCATGTTATATTCCATAAAACCTCCATTACTTATGAAACTGTTAAAACTCATAGCCCCACTTTTATCAAAGTGTGAATTAAATCTTTCCTCTGGGAATCTTACCTCATTGAAGTCACCAAGCATAATCCAGCTGCCACTAATCGAGTTCTTTGTTGTTAGTAGCTCATCCCACATTCTTCTTGTTGATCCATATATGTTAACAATAACTAAATCTTCTTCCTCACCAGTAATACGACCTTTCAATATGATAAAATTTTGATTCTTAATTTCCAGTTCCTTCTTAAACATACAAGGGTTCCATAATGACAGTAAGCCACCGGATCTTCCATCTGCATCTACCTTAGAATATTCGAAACCAGTACTATCCCAGAATTTTCTTATCTTATTTAGGGGTAAATCCCTAAATTGTGTCTCCTGAATCGCTAGAAATGACAAATTATATTTAACCAAAATACTTCTGACTTTAGCGGCTTTACCCGCCCCACCTGCACCTTTGATGTTTATGGTCCCAAAATTCATTGGATCTTTGCATCCACCGGATCTTCTTCTATTGCTTTCTTTAAGAGTGCTTCATTACCAGTCAAATCGATGCCAATCTTTAACCCAATTCCCAAAGTTGTTTCAACTTCGTCTTTATCTATCTCCTTCAGAGTTCCCTGCTCTTTTTCCGATGTTGTTTCCGTCTCCTGATTTGTTTCAGTGCCATCCTCTACCTCCCATTCCGAATCGAGTTCATCTTCTATGCTATCATCATTTGCCTCGTAGCAGTTTAACTCTTCCTCTGTTAATCTGATCTTCCCTTTATATCTCCTTCTATTTTCTCTGCCCTTTCTGAACGGAATCCTCTTTTTCGTTCTAGATCTTGAGTCATCTGATAGATCCATGTTTAGATTAGGTAATTTGTTCTTACCAGCTTTCGAAAGGGGTTTCAGACAATTGGACCGGGCCTCAGCAAGGCTGGTCCTTTTCCTTTTTTATGGGTTAAAGTTGTAGGCCCATTATTATGGACCAAATCTGGTCCATTGGATTTTCTCTCTCCTCTTGTTGGGGTCCCAGACTGTTCGGTAGTATTGTTATCCTCATACGTCACCTCGGCTTCTACCCTTAGCGGCGCATTTAATGCATTTACCTTGTTTTCCAAAAAGTCAACTCCAACCTTTTCGTGTTCCTTTTCCATCTTTTCGTTGTCCGCTGTAGGATCCACTGGCCGTTCATTCTCCGGTAGCCGAACTGCCGTCTCCATTTTTTCCGGCTGACTATTCACCTCTGTTTTAATTGGTGTGGCTTGGTCCTCCTGATCTTTTGTCATGGTGGCCTCATTACCCAACTCATTTATAAATTCCGGGAACCACAGATGGTGGACTTCCGAAACCCAGACGTCATACACCAAATGTTTCCATCTGATTTTAATTTTTTCACTTATCTTAGCACCGTGATTGACTACAATTCCGATCGTATCATCATTAAAGCACAGGTCTTTATCATCAGCATCGGATTTCTTGACAATCTTCCCAAAGTTTTCTCCGACAACGTTAAAGACTTCGTGAATCCAAAGCTGTAGTGGGATCCCTTTAATTCTTAGCCATGCAATTCTCTCGTAGGGGATATATTCTCCATTCCAAGTTTTTAAACTATTGAACCATAAGCTCCATAATTCCATGTCGTTCTTTATTGATCCTTCCAACTCTTCATGCGAATCAAATATGACTAATAACTTCATGCCGCCTAAATACCTCACCTGTGAATCTTTCGGTCTTAGTTTTTTCTTCATGTTGCTAACATCCCTAAGAGCCTCAATGCTTAAAAGGTCACCAATCGCCGATCTACCCCTCCATAGTTTGTAAGGTTGACATTCATTTGTAAAGTTTAAGCATTTATCATCCTGTTGCTGTGTTTGTCTTCCTGCTACCACATCCGCCCATGACGCGCCATTTCTCTTGTATACATTACTTGGTGCCGTCGGTGCACCACTTATGTTTGCGTGTCTTTCTTCTTTTCTTATCCATTTTGTCTCCTGATTCCTGTTCTTTTTTACTATCTTAACGAATCTGGCCACATTGGCTCTAATCTTCCAGCCATAGAAAGTCTTCTGATTTAGAGTCTTTGTCATCTTCTCCACGTCCTTTATCTTTATGAATCTTAGAAATCCAAAACGGTTCCCCTTTTTGTCCATTTTTCTAGCGATATAAACGTCCACTACATGCCCATAGTTCATACATTCCATCCATAGATCACTGTCGGAGATGTGTCGGTGAATATTCGAGACATAAAAACTTATAGCTTTTTCTTTTCTGAGCTCCTCCTCGTGATCTCTGTTCTTTTCACTATCGGACCGTCTGCCGGAATTTTTGATTTCTCCCTCCTCTCTCTCCATAACTACTAATCAATGGAAACCTTAGGTTTAAAATTTTTTATGTATTCACTGTGGAAACCGAAACAGTCAGCGAATGGAAGTAACAAGAAAGAAGGTTATGAAGGAAGGATAAGATCAAAATTCACAAAATCTGTGAATCGGAAACAGCCTCGCACGCTTATCCACTTTACTGTTCACCGTCGAGCCGACGCCGGAAAACCCAGAAGTCAGCGAATAGATGACAATAGGAAAGAGAACAGACGATGAAGGATGGATCGACTATACCTCACCCCCTAATCAACTTTAATCTACTATCGTCGAGCCGACTGATCGGAGATGTTTTTCTCGCCGGAAATCGCCCTCTATTAAAAGTTATAATTACCACAACTACAGTAATACTTTTGCTCTTTTATATTTTTAGAACCATAGCTAACACTCATTAATTTACTTCTAATTATACTACATAATTGACAATAAGACTCGAATCGTCAACCTCTAGGGAAGAGACACCAACTTACACACCAAGATACCATTAAAATGCATTTTGGTTTTTGCTCTTTTATATATACTTGTAAAAAAATAGTTTGTATTACGTTGTATACCATGGAACGTGAAGGTAACAAACCTACTATGACCCCCAACTAAAATGTTCTGATTCTGCCACTGGCTCTGGTTATCTTGGTTCTTGTGCTATTTCTTGTTTTTTTTCCAAGTAGCAGTCAAAGCAAGCAACAATTTGCACACTGAAAATGCATAAATCGAACACATCAAAATAATCAGAAATAATGAATAACTTTTAGTTAAAATAGAGCATCAATCTTGATCAAATTACATCAGAAAGAACAAGTTTTTTTCATAAAAATGAATCCACATAATTTTTTCTTTTGGTTCTTGTCAATATTTTCTTTCTTCGACATTTCAACTCAGATACATATAATGGATAATACATACAAGCACACTTACGTGGCTTCACAAGAACCACCAACCATCTTTTGTTTTACTTTTTACTTTTGGCTAATAGACATTTTAGTGTATGTAAAATTTTACCTTAAAATTCAATATTTCACATTCTCTAACATAACACCCGTAGGGGGTGTTTGATTCGTCAGAATTCAATGGAGTTTAAGGAAATTGGAATCTGAATTCCAACTTTTAATTTGTTTGGTTAACAGAATTTGTTAGAACGGGAATCTCGATTCCAATATTCAATTTTTCATGAGTTTAGTTGATAATGGAATTGGAATTTGGCATGAATTCCTTCTAATTCCTTTACCTAAAGAAATTCAAAATCCTTCTACATATGTGAAGGAATCCAAGTAAATTTATTGGAATCTCCGACCGTTTCGGCCTAATCCGTTTCAACCCGCTCCGTTTCAACCTGCACCGTCCCCACCCATACCGTTTCGACCCTTACCATTTTCACCCAAATCGTTTCCACCCGTACTATTAATGAAGAATAATAACTCCACCACATGTTTTATCCTTACTCATTAATAATGACGACTCGAAATCAAACCGTAGAACGGAGGATAAAGGAACATGACCAAACTTTGATTCAGACCGTAGAACAGAGGATGTAGGAACATGACCAAGCTTTGATTCGATTGGAGTCAGCGGTCATAACAATGGTATCAGAACGTAGAACAGGGGAAACGATTTTGAACTGGGAGTTAGGGCATGCGTGATTATGGGTATATAACGTGTGTGATTAATGTTTTCAACATGAGTGATTAGGATTTTTGAGTTTTATAACGTGCGTGATTTACAAATGAGCATGCGTAATTATAGGTCGTACCGGTCGCACGATAAGAGCTATTGTACGTTAACCTTCCTCTCTCTCTCTCTCTCTCTCTCTCTCTCTCTCTCTATATATATATATATATATATATATATATATATATATAGGGGATGGATCATGAAAAAACTAGTTTAAATGAGAAAACAAAAAAACTAACTAAAAAAGCCCAAAAAACATACCAAATTTTTTTTTAAAATTTCTGTAAAAAAATCGCAGGTTTTTATATCTGGAAAAAAATTTCAAAAAAATAATAATAATAATAATTTTTTTGTTGTATTGCACATGTGCACTATTACGGATATAGTGCACATGTGTAGTACATGTGTAATACACATATATTGCACATGTGCAATACGTATAAAAACTAGCGATTTTTTGTTAAAAATTTGTAAAAAAAAAATTTGGTATGTTTTTTAGCTTTTTTTTAGTTAGTTTTCTAGTTTTCTCATTTATATCTAGTTTTCTCATGATCCTCTCCCTATATATATATATATATATATAAACTAAGTCGTGTTCAATTTACTTTAGTTAATTGTTTTAAATAAATTTCTAATTTTAAATAATAAATTGAATTACTTTTGCTATTAAACATTATCAAATAATTATTTAATTATTCATAGGAATTTAAGTCATATTTTATAAATATTTTGTACAAACCGAATACGACTTAGATTTTATAAGTGTGTATATATGAAATAGTAATGAATAATTAAACCTTTAGTTTTGTATTTATTTCTAATATTAACTAATTTATAAGAATTTGAGTCATATTTTATAAATGTTTTTATAACCGAATACGACTTGTTTTTTATAAATGTTTATGTAAAACGTTATATATATGTGTGTGTGTGTATGTGTGTGTACGTATGAATTAAAAATAAATAATTAAATTATATATATATAAAATTTAAAGGAATCTGAGTCATATTTATTATGATTTCATATATAAACACTTATAAAATCTAAGTCGTATTCGGTTTATAAAATATGACTCAAATTCCTATGAATAATTAAATAATTATTTTATTAGGTTTAATAGTAAAAATAAATAATTCAATTGATTATTTATAATTTATGAATTTATTTAAAACAATTAACTAAAATTAATCGAATACAACTTAATTTTTATAAGTGTTTATATAAAACATACATATATATATATAAATTAATAATAAATAATTAAACCTATAGTCTTTTTTACTTTTAATATTAACTAAAAAACAAAAATATTTTTAAGAGTAACTTACACTTTGTGTTGTGTCCTTAATGTTAACTAATTGAATATATTACACTTTGTGTCCTTAATGATATGTGAAAGGACAATATTGTCTTTACCTTGATTTAACATGGCTAAGATATTTAACTTAGTTAGATTAAAAGGACATATAATGTTACATAATATGGTGTTTCTGGACATAACCTTTAATTATTTTTTTAAAGATCACGTTTCATAATTTGTGTAATACATAAAGGACACAAAGTGTAATTTACTCTAGTAGTTATTAATTTATAGTTTTGTTGGACCAATATATGTAGGACCGGTTTACTACTCCGAAATGATTGCGTATCGACATGTGTGACGTGCGAAATCTGTACACGTGCGTGGACCAAACACTAGAACGTACTAAATCTGTGATTCAATAAAAGATCTGAAAAGTACAAAGTCACGTGAATCACCTAGAGCACTTTCTCTCTCTAAGCGCCAAGCTCTCCAAAGATCCAAATGAGCAAAAGTTTCTAAACTAAGGCATAAGTCTCCTATATATAGGCCAAGGCTTTAATGAGAAAACTCATTAATTACAATATTGTCACCTTGCCTTTTACTCTAAATATAACACTAAAAGACTTGTTTTCTTCAGTTTCTGCTACGAATCGGATTGACGGAGGCGATAGACATTACTGCACTAACAGACTCCCCCTTGGATATTGCCACAGTCAATCTCGTAGCGTTTTGTCTTTCTCTCTCTCTCTCTGAGTCTTCTTGAAGCTTTATCATCTTCAGCAACATAGACTCCCTCTTGCTCGAACAGAATCCCCGTGGATCTGTCTTCAGCTTCAGCTCCCCCTTTCATTAAACTCTATTCTTCATCAGGCTCCCCCTTTATTCAAGCTTCCGTGCTTTTTGGGATCGACACCTGGTTTTCCGAATACAAGCTCCTCCAGGAAAGTTACATGGCTCCTTGAATGCACGCTTCCCCTTGCGTTGAGCTCGTCTTCAGACTCCCTCTTATACTCGGCTATCGGGATCGTAATCTGGCATAGCATCTGTAAATCTCAAACATTTATAAGTGAAAATGTTTTGAACATCAGGATTGAAACACCTGTCTCTCTCAGCATAAGCTAAAACATTTCAAATATAAGACAGTGAAATCCTTTTCGATTGTCCAGGAATCGTGACCTGGCTCTCAAAAACTTTTAATCAAGATCCCGGCTCTAAAATATAATAATATGAATATATCCAGAATTACTTGATTTTCTCCCCCTATCAACAATCTTCATACAGTTGGCAGTATTAAGAATCCAATATCGAAAACTGGCTCTTTTTAATAGATTTTTCACAATATAAGAATCCAAATCCCTCACAGTTAATCCAAGTCCAACTTAATGACCTTGGAGATATCACAAACTGTTTTTGATTTTTGATTTAAAACTACAAGTTTCAAATTAATGAACTTATTTATTTTTCAGAAACACGATCAGCATACTTAGATTTTTAAACTTAGCTCTCAGACATCGGTTGTCGAAAATAAAGTAGAATCAAAATCTTTTTGTATTTTTCTGAAACATAAAGCAGTAAAGAAATATTTACAAACATATTTACAGACAATATTTTTGTTTGAGTTCGTGTCAGAGGATCATATCAGTTTATGACAAATCACTAGTACCGTTAAGCTTTAAACACTTTAAGTTCTAAACGATTCACTTAGATTATCAGTATACTCATCCACTTAAATTTTCACACAAAGTTCAATTGATTCGAGATACGGATTTAATGTTTTAAGGACTTAAACTTATTCGCGTGTCCCACCTCAAAATATACTCCCGTATCAAAATTCCCTAGATTCAGTCTTACAGGTGAGTATACAAATTTGATATATGTAATCTGGGTTAGTGCGAGACCTTGAGAGCTCAGGTATGAACTTCCGTTCAGTCAAATAGATGAAGGCTCGACTTTTGGTGTGTTCCCTTTAGAGATTCTTTTCTTCAACTGAAATTGATTCATATCTTTCGATATTTTTCAATTTTTATGCAGAGGGTAAGCTTTAAAAGCTCGTAAAGTATTATACGAGGTCTAGGCTATTGCTTCCGCAATATCAGAAGACCAGGTATAATACCCCAGATATCAAACAGTATAAAGACCTAGTATCTCAGAATCAGGCAATCTCTCAAACAAGATTTCGGGGGTTACCCATATATCCGAGAGATGTTCCCCACGAGATAAGTAAGTATTTGATATTTAGATTTATATCTCGAAAACAATCTACTAAGCGTGTAAAAACCTACTGGCATATCATCAGTGAGACCGTTTATCACATTTTAACATTCCATTTCTTTAGCGTACTGTGATTGTCTACTGATGTACTATCATTTCCTCTTTTTACACAAAACTCATTTTTTAATTTTATCATGTTTTTGGCTTTTTCAAATTTTCTAATGTTTTTGGATTTTCTGACAATTTCTTACTCACCCTAAAATTCAAAACATTTAAAGAAAATTTGATAACCGATGTAGATAGCTTTGTCTCGTCATCCACTTTCTGTTTCTCATGTTCTGTTTTGCAGAAAATATAATGTACCCCTATGATTTACAACACATTGATATTTTACAGTTTGAAAACCATGTTTCAATCTTGTGAAATTAATCATGTTTGTTCAGCCATGAGGGTTTTGGCGTATTCAAGTAACATATTTTTGAATTTTTGACAAAATTCAAAAACAAACATATTTTTGCTTTTTCAAATTTTTAACAAAATAAAAACATATTTTTGGGTTTTAAATTTTTAATTTTTAGGATTTTTAGAAATATTTTTTATTTATTTACAGAAACAAACAAACTCCCTGTATCAGTTGCAGGGTTCAACAGCCTTTTCCTTTCGTGCAAGGCTCCTCCGACACTCTTCTTTTTGACATTCAGATTTCTTGAGCACCTGCACATTTAATTTACTCAATCACTTGAACAAGTTAGCCCAGGTCTGTTTGACCTTAGGCATTTCGACACAATATGATTCATTCAACTTCGAAAAGTTATCATCGTTTTGAACAAACAACTTTTCATCCTTTAGTTCATCAGTTTTCTGTTCAGAAACAGGTCGTGTCTTAACCACCCAACCTTGTCCTTTTGAAGCACTTCTCTTCTAAAAACGTGATTCATTTTGAACAACAACTTTTAGTTTCCAAAACTGGTTTGGTTTTGTTGCATCGACATTTGTTTTCCAACTTTGTGTTCTTCTTAATATGGGTGTGTGAGAATTCCAGGTTTGTTTTGAATCAAACCTAGTTGACCTTTGTTTCACATCCTCAGATATATGTTTTTGAACATCATCAGACTTCTTTTTCTTCTCAACATCAACAGGTTTTAGATTTGGACACTTGCGAGCAAGATGTCCTGTTTGATCACATTTGAAACATGTTCTCTTTGAAATATCTTTCACATGTTGTTGTTGCCTTTTCTTTAGAGCATAGAACTCTTCATTAGACTGTCGTCTAAATTGGAGTTCTTTCTCTTCTTCGGAACTTGTTCCGTGAACAAAATTCATTTTTGTCTGATAATTTGGCGTTTCATTTCTTTTCCAATTTTGTTTCTTTTTAAAACCCAACCCAACCTTCATGTTTTTCTTTTTGTAACTAGGTTTGTTATAAAAAGTTTTGTGACTCTTTCCAGCAAACTTTGGAATCTCAAACTTTTCAATCTCAATCATCTTGAAAACTTTGCCAATCTTTTCTGAAATCACATTCTGAATCGGGAATACAATATCTAAGAATAAGTTGTCCGATCCAATCATGGTATAAACCAATCCTTTTGAATCATCATTCAATTTTTTCTCAGATTTTGAGTTTTTCATATATTCTTCATGAAAACTACCTTCATTTTCATCCTGTGATTCAGATTTACCTATTTCAAGCACATATGATGACACATGATAGCTATGTAACATGTTTTTATCCTGTTCTAAATCAGCTATTTGACGCTTTAGTTTAGCAACATCCTCAATGTAAGAATTGACAACTTGTTGCTTTATTGAATACCGTCGCTTAAGCATATCAGTTGTTTCAGAACAGTGTCTCAATCTAGATTGAACAAGTTTCATTTGACTTTTCACATCTTCATATGACTCTTTTGTAATGTGATATGCCAATTTTATTGAATCGTATTCCTTTTTCATTTCTTGAAAAGTATTTTCTTTTTGTAAACATTCTTCTGTCAATTTTGAAACCTTTTCTTTTAAATTTTCATTTTCTTTTTCTAAAATCTTGCATTTTTGTGTTATCTTTTCATCATTATCTTTTAAAACTTTTTCATTTTCTAACATTTCTTTACGTTTATTTTTGAAAACTTCTTCGATTTTAGAAAATTCTAGATTTCTTGTTCTGAACTTTTCATCTTTTTCAGTACAAGCACTGCACGTTTCCATGCATTTCTTGCACTGTTCAGCAGTTTTTAAAGCTTCAGAACCAGTTGAAGTATTTACCTCAGTGATTGGCACCTCGGCTTTCGCTTCCTTCTGTGCCTGATTAGCTTCATTCCTCATTTCTTCCTCACCAATACCAGCACCATCATTCACTTCAACCGAATTTTCCATCTTCACTTCTT
>JARYGA010045614.1:0-42090 GCA_030545235.1 Helianthus tuberosus | reverse complement strand
AAACTATAGAGGTCATCATCCAAGATATAACACAGTGGAAAATGTGAAGTTATACATTCATCCAGAACAGAAGAAGCAACAACAGTTTGTAATCAGAATCTATATATTAAAGAAAGTAAAATTCAATCGATCATACCTGCATTACAGGAGCCATATCCTTGTTTCGTAAGGCTCCGAGCTTTTTGTTATCTAGCTGTGCGTCAAAAGATTAATGAAGACTATACTTATCATCATCAGATCATGACAATAAGAAATGAATTTGCAAACTGGTTATAATAGAAATCGTACCAGAAGTAGCGCGGCTTGGGGGAAATAACGATAGACATGATCCGCAATATTCCTAGCAACAGTACCGAGCTCGAGATCATCGAATCGCTCATTAGCGTGGAAATAACCGACGATACTCAGTCCTTGAGAGCTGTAATACTCTTCTATCTGTTGTTACGTAATTCACAATTTAACAAAACAGAAAACCTACATCAGGAAGCACTAATTGGGGCAAATACCGTAATTAAGGCGATCTCGAGAGGAGGAAGAAGTCCGATCTGAGAAGAGTGGAAAAGAGGAACCGAATCGGCGATTTCAACAACTTCGCCGGAGAGGCGGCCAAGGAGGACGCCGTTAACGGCTGAGGTCTTGTGCTTCAAGGCATGGAGGACAAGCTTAATGTAAGCATTTTGATCGATCACGTATCTACAGTCGCCGCCGTTGCTGTTGCTCATCGCTAGCTAGGGTTTTCGAATTCAACCGCAAATAAGGGGGCGAGAGATCCGATGATCGATCCATGCAAATATATCTTCACCCGGCCCATTTGTTTGGTGTATATTTTTTTTTTATTTTTTTTTAACCTTCTAGTCGTCAAGAGAATATTTCTAGACTACTGTGTTCCAGATATCTACTTAACAGGGGAGGGGAGGGGAGAGGAGGGAAAATGGTGTTTCAGAGATCCACTTAACATGGGGAGGGGAGGGAAAATGGGGTTTTTTTTGCCTGAAAATAGTCTTTCCAATTTGGAAAGACATGGAGGGGAGGGGAGGGGAGGGGAGGGAAGGGGAGGGATTTTTAACTCGGGAACACACCGTAGATGAGAGAGGAAAATACGAGCTAGTATCCAAGGAGATTTTGAAGGCAGTGGCGAAGCTTGGATTTTTCGGCCGGGGGGGTGAAAACATATATACCCAAAAATTTCTATAGAATACCCAAAAATTTCTATAGAACCGGGGGGGGTGAAAACGTATATACCCACAAATTTCTATACGAAAACTACATATATAACACTACTGAGCGAAAAATCCCGGGGGGCGGACGTCCCCCCCCCCCCCCCCCGCCCCGCCCCTCACATGCTGCGCCCCTGTTTGAAGGGAGACAAGATTGCAATGTTTAGATATCAGCTCATCTTGACAACATCGGATCTATCTAATGGGGACACAAACTAAATGTGGGAGACTATGGCGACCACCAGTATTCATGTGGCGAAGGACACTTTAGGGGTTACAACAGGAAATACAAGTGGGCATAGGGAATCCTGTGGTGGAGTAAGGATGTATAATCCAATATTAAAAAAAACTTAACTAAAAAAACTAACTGAGTTAGGCCTAGAGGACATAATGTGCAAGATTTTAAAACATAAAATACAAAACTTGTCAACTTTTACGCTAAATGACAACGGCTGTAATTTGGTGTAAACATAAAGGACAAAACTTGTAATTTAATCAAACCTATATGAGCTACATTTTTTACATCAAGGCTGATCATATAACATAAATAAACCTATTTTGACATGTCGGACTCATCATAGGACCCATTCGACCATTCAGACCCGTGTTTGCGCATACGACTAGTTAATTAGCACAAACTAGCCGTAACAGGTCAAAACACTTCAAAACACTTTCCAATCAAAATGTTAGGTTTAACTAACCATGTTACATGAGATCCCTTGCTCATATGGTTATAAGCCACATTCTATTCACTCTTCCGTCAAAATCTATACGCATTTAATAGACTACTGATGGAAACTTCTTGTTTTGGACAGATTTTGTGTTGTTACTTTAACCAAGCATAACTTGGTCAAAACTTAACCAAACAAAGTAAACTCTTACATTTGATTAAGTTCATCAAAATGTAGTTTAAACGATGTATGATACATCTACAAACACCTCTATTTGGACCCTCAAATGTTTAAAACCAAACGAAATGTCAAAATTGAATAATTTGTAAAGATCAATAGTTTTGACCATTTCCGGATTCCGAACAGAAAGATCTAAAGGAAAGTTATAGAATATACTTTGATTTAGTAAACTGGAAATTTTTATAATTGTTTGAGAATGTTTGCTATTTTTAACGTATTTTACAAAAACAACATAGAAGGCTGCCAAAATTCCTATCTTCTAAAACATCTAAACTTCTTCAAAGTTACGATGCTTCCATAACCCACATTCATCCACAAACATTATCCCAACAAAACTTTGACGAACGAATCCTTATTTCTACGAAACACTTGAACTTTGCGAGCGCGTATAGGAACATCATCTAAGCAACATGTGAGTACATAGTCCCAACTTTTCCATTTTCAAATAGTTTTGGGGTGATTCATATGTGCTAACCAATTTTTTCTCAAATACTACATTGTGGCATATGTGTTTACTAAGTGCTCTTAGTGTGTACAACTTATGTGGCGAAACAAAGTACAAATCCCAAATCCTTGTTAGATCTTTCTATACAAATAGTTAGATCCTTGTTGGATACTTAAAGTACTATTTTAATCCTTGATTGGATTTCTAAAAGTACTTTCACAAGCTCTTGGTTAGTTTCTATGTAAAGGGTGGAGGGTATGATTCAAACACTTTAGTGTGTTTGAGTCATTCTCTACCCAATGATATCATGCCATGTCAAGTCCCCATTTCACTCCCCATTTTACACTCAATCACCGGCAATGATTCAAACACCTAGTGAGTGGTAAAGAATTTAAAAAAAAAAAATTTGTTTGGTTGAAAGGGGTTGGGACCCACCATTAAACCATCCTTTCTCTTCCTTCCCTCCTCTTCCCGCATCGGTGACTATACACCGATTTACCCACTACCCGATCATCGAAAATGGGGCGGCATCAATTCACCGCTTGGTGAATCACTCTTCCCGCATGCATTTGGTGAATCACACCGACTACCCTAATGTGTTTATATGCAACTTATGTGGTGAAACAAAGTACGAATCCTAGAATCCTTGTTGGATCCTCAAAGTACCATTCTAAATTCTTGTTTGGATTTCTAATAGCACTTTCACTAATACATCTCGATTTCTATTTTTATGTGTGAAGTTGTGTGGCGTTATAACATAAAATATAAAAGTGATTTAGAATAACGAAACGAGAGTAATACGATAAGGGCATGGTGGATACGCCGCTATTACTTCCTATATATAAGTGCCCTTTATTGTATTACCTATCATAGCGTTATTCAAATCACTTGAAGATCCTATGTTATGATGAAACAAAGTACAAGTGAAACAAAGTACAATGTACAATTTCTGTTAAGACAAGTTGCTTGGTTTTATACATAATGCCATCCACAACACACTTTTTTCGCAATGTTTTACTATCAAACACGATGTGTTGCAATACTAAACTTTTTGCCATATATTAGCTACAAAAATCTATTTTCACTCGCCAACTCTTGTAGTTGGACAATATATTGCAATAACAAACATATGTGACCGTCTATTTTCACATATGTTTCAGGTATCGACATCTCAAGCATGCTACATATAGGAATGGACTCGGGCCTTAGATTGCTTTTAAATTTAAAAACATTTACTTGTACTTCTTTGTGTTTGTAAAACAATGTAATGTAATCAATATAACAAAACATTAGTATCATGTGTTGTGAACAATTTGTAATGTGAGTCCCCGACGTTTCCGCCACAATTTCCACGTGATCAGGGTGTTACATCAAGATACCAATTTCGAAGACCTCCGAAGACCGATCAAACTCAGAAAAAGAGTTTTGAAGAGCACATGAAAGAGTAGCGAAAGAGAGTTTTTGGAATGGGGGAGTTTGTTTGTCACACCCTGGCTTTGCGGAAGCGTGGTTAATTTGGTGTGACTTCTTAATACCATAGCTTAACCATAACAAAGCTATATGAATTAAAAACATGCAAGATCATCCATTAAGTTTTGAAAACCAAATACAGTACCATTGTCCTAACGGGAACATACCCCAACGACCATAACCTTGTTCAACAGACATTACAAACTTAAACATAATATAAACATGGTTTAAGGATTGTGTCTTGTCCAGGAAAGAGACACATCCCCTAAACCCCGGATGACCTCGGAAACTAGTGCAGCGGAAAACATGCCATACCGTGCCAGATCTCGTTAATTTCCTGAAATACATGTAAGTTGAAAAATCAACAATAATGTTGAGCGAGTTCATGTGCAAGTGAGTAAGTAAAACACTTGTAAGTATAAAAGTTTTCCTGGTATGTAGCAGTGTAAGGAAAAGAGATCACCAATGGTTTGCAAGGCCATTAGCATGTGTGAAATGCAAGTAGGAAGACTCAACCTAGCAGATTTTTGCGTCGGGTACAAAGTCACTCAAGGTCCGTTCTGTTGGTCCTCATAGAGGTCCGTTTTGTTGGGCCTAGAGTTGGGCTCGCTACACCCAGATAGATCTACCGCTTACGTCCCTCGGTGTTCTGCCTACCCATTCACATGATCTAAGTAGTAAACCTCCTTACGTTAACATACCGTGTATAATAGTACTTGTAAACAAAGTAACATGTATTTCACCCCCGCAGTTAAGAAAACTGAAAACAGTTAGAGAAAAGGGGGACATGAACTCACAGTCTGTGCGTCTCTACCAAGTATCTCCAAATCAGAAAGCTGTGCGACGACCTACAAGTGCTAATTCTATTAGACGGACGGCCGTGCCTTAGCTTTATAGTTTAAGTTTTGGGAAATAGTTAGACAACTATTTCGTGTTTACGTTCTGTATATACTTGGTAGTTAATCTCCTTCCCAAGGATGGGGGATTTAATACATGTGCGTACAGATTAAATCATTAAGTCTCACTTAATATATATATACCTTTCCAATTCCAAAATATAAGTATTTTTCTCAAAAATATTATATTTTCATTTCACATAATTTTTCTCCAATAATACGTTGTTAAATTACGCGTTCATAAATATTTCTGTAAGTGCGTAAGTTACGTTTTAACAATCGAGTGGTAATATAATTACCGGTGTAACTTATATATTTATGGTGAAAGCGTTCGTATTATTTTGGATTCGTTAACATTTGTAAATATTATTTTTACTCTAAAAATAATATTTAGGTATTTCCACAAAATAATCATAAACAGTGTGTGAAAAATATATATATTTATCACGTTAAATTTTGTGAAAATCCCACCTCCGAATGTTTAGTAAATAAAGTCATGGCGAAATTTATGTTTCGAAAACATGTCAAAATAATTCTAACACTTGTAGTGTAAATATTTCTAAGTGTTAGGTTTTTAGAAAAATTTCGCCAGAGTTTCCTCTGTAACTGGAGGTGGCCACGCTTTCAAGCGTATCATTTTCTTTTAACAAATTGAATCAACCAATGTTCTCAACATTATCAAACAATCTTTTCAACATTTTAACTAGTCAAAGATAGACATAATCGCAAAAATATACGAACTTGTGGTTTGTCCAAAAATATGTAGTAAATCTCTTTACTTTTAATGGGTCTTTTGTGTAAATAAACCGATTCTGTAAAAAACCCCGTTTTTAGAGAAAATCCATCTTTACAACTTCTAGTAACATTTGACAAAACTAGTTCTTTGTCGGATCTTTCCATCTCACAAGTGTTCACACACTTGTGGTTTATAAAAATCATGTTTGTTAGTGTAAGATCCGTCTTTTAGAAAACATGATTTCTTTGACGCGTGGTCCTTTGAAAATACCATTTGCAGATACGCAGATCTGCTAGTTTTAAACACTATTGTACATGTTAAAACACTTTTACACAAGTTCATGTTTCATGTGTGGTAGAGTTTCACCTTTTAACCCTTGTATCATTCAAAACAAGCTTATGTTAAGATCCATGATCTTACCAAACCGGGTTAAACGGTGATCCGAGCTACCACAACATAGATCGGGTCTAAATAACCACATATTTCAAATACTACCACTTTTACACATCATAAATGCTATTAACCACCATTATTCATGCTTTTAGTAAACTTTTGTGCATCATCTTGCATTTTAACGAGATTTAACCGACATAATTCCTTTTAACCACTTTAGAATAGTTCAAAAATAAGTTTTAAGTGTTATACCTCTAGCTCAAGGCTAGGGAAGATTCTTGACTAAAATGGCGTGGATAAAAGCAAAGAAAAGAGGTCCTTCGTGTTCCGCTTGCACCAAGACTCCTTATCCGAGACCCTTAACACTTGTATGATGATGGAATGTGATGATCAAGAACCGAAAGTATGATGGATGTAAGAGGGGTGTTCGGCCGAGAGTGAAAGGGAGCAAGAGAGAAGTGTTGAGTTTAGTGATGAATGGTCTCTAGTGTTAAGCCATGATCTTATAGGCTAAGTTTAGTGTGTATTAACCATTGGTAATTATGTCTAGAAGATATTAGACAACTAGGATTAGGAAATCTTGCAAGTACCAACCATGTCCCCTAGGGGACCGAATTCGGTCAAGAGGGGGGGGGTCTTGGTTCGAAATCAACTAGGTAGTTAGGGTCACTAAGTTAAGTTAGTTAAGTGTTAAGTGTTAAACTTAGTTACTTGTATGTTATGCGTTATGGCGGGTGTTAGGGTAATCAGGGGCCCTAACTAGCTCAGAAAAATATAAATAGTGAAATTTACAATATTTTCATGTTTCGGGTAACGCCCGGTCGTTCGGTTGGATAGTAATCCGTTAAAGCGCTTAATAAAGCTGTAAAGTGTCGTTATTGTTATTTTTAGTGACACAATTTAATTCCAACACTTTAGAAAGTGTCTAGTAGTATTTTCCCCATGTTTTGGCACTTTACTAGTCAGCTAGAAGTTGGGTTATTTATGAAAGTGCTGTGTTTTGTACTTAAAGTACGTTTTAGGCACATCCGGTCATTGTAACTTATCCCTAGAGACGCAGTTTCACAACCCTTGTATCCCTACACTCATACTAGTGTAGCCAAATATCTCAGGCTCTTATAGGCCTTGGAGGCAGTGTTTGCCTGATGCTGGCTTTATCAGCATGTTCAGTAGGTTATCCGTTATAGTGCCACTGTGCTTTTTGTGCATCATGTTTGTCACTAAGGTTCAGTAGGTAAATAATGTAGTGACGATAAGTACAGTATGATGCAAGTAAGTACATGTATCAGATATCAAGTAGCAGTTCATCAGCTAGTTCAAACAAGCACAGTAATTAAGCAGTAATTAATCATTAATTAAGTCGTACGGATACCTGGTTTGGTGAGGGTTGTCACATTCTCCCCCCGTTAAATAAATTTCGTCCCGAAATTTAAGTTCTGCTTGTAGATGCAGGGTTCTTAGGAAAAAGGTGGGGGTATTTCTCTTTCATCCGGTCCTCACGCTCCCAGGTGAACTCAGGACCATGTCTGGCATTCCAACGAACTTTGACGAGTTTGACACTGCTCCGGCGGGTCTTGTTAACTTTCCAATCTGTGACCTCAACAGGTTCTTCAACGAAGTGGAGCGTGTCGTCAACATGAATCTCGTCGATGGGAATGGCAACGTCAACTTGAGTTGGACTTTTCTTTAGATTGGATACATGAAATGTATCGTGAACACCATTCAGTTCAGCAGGTAGGTCCAACTTGTATGCTACTAGTCCTATTCTTTCCAGAATTCTGAAGGGACCAATGTAGCGCGGATTTAACTTCCCACGCTTCCCAAAGCGTGCCACCCCCTTCCAGGGTGATACCTTCAATAAAACCATTTCTCCAACTTGGAAATCCACATGTTTCCGGTTTGGATCCGCATAGGCCTTTTGTCTGTGTTGAGCTGCTTCGATGCGTTTAAGAATTTGCGCAATCTTGTCTGTCGTCTCTTGGACGATTTCGGGACCAGCGAGTTGCCTATCACCTGCGTCAGCCCAACATAGTGGTGATCGACACTTGCGTCCGTATAGGGCTTCAAATGGCGCGACACCAATACCGGTGTGGTAGCTGTTGTTGTACGAAAATTCGACCAAAGGATAATGTTTGTCCCAGCTACCGCCCAAATCCATAACACACGCTCTCAGCATGTCTTCCAAAGTCTGTATCGTTCGCTCGCTCTGGCCGTCAGTTTGCGGATGAAACGCAGTGCTCAGATTCAATTGTGAGCCAAAGGCTTCTTGAAAGGATTGCCATATCCTTGACACAAACCTTCCGTCTCTATCAGAGATGATTGAGAGAGGTACTCCATGGCGTGCGACAATCTCTCTCATGTATATTTCCGCAAGTTTACTAGTACTGTCTTTCTCTTTGATTGGCAGAAAGTGTGCGGATTTTGTTAGACGGTCAACTATTACCCAAATCATATCATGGCCTCTCGGCGTTCTTGGCAATTTTGTAACAAAATCCATGGAGATTTGTTCCCATTTCCACTTGGGAATTTCAGGCTGTTGCAGAAGTCCTGAAGGCTTCTGGTATTCCGCTTTAACCTTAGCGCATGTTAAACATTTGCTCACGTATACAGCAACATCGCCTTTCATCCTAGGCCACCAATAATAATTTTTGAGATCCTGGTACATCTTATCCGCTCCTGGATGGATAGAGTACCGCGACTTGTGAGCTTCGTCAAAAATAACCTCCCTTAAATCACCAAACAGAGGAACCCAAATCCTTTTCTCAAAACATAACGTCCCTTCCTCGTTTGGTACCAAAAGCTTCTCCATCCCACGGAGATATTCCTCTTCAAGGTTCCCTTCCTTGAGAGCTTCTTTCTGCGCGGCATGAATGCGCAAGGAAAGATCGGTTCGTATAATCATTTCTAAAGCTCTAACCCTTATGGGCTTGATTCTTTCTTTACGACTTAGGGCATCGGCGACTACATTCGCCTTCCCTGGATGATACTTTATCTCGCAGTCGTAGTCGTTCAACAATTCAACCCATCGTCTTTGTCACATATTCAACTCCTTCTGGTTGAATATGTGCTGTAGGCTCTTGTGATCTGTGAAGATTGTACACTTTGTACCATAAAGGTAGTGTCTCCAGATCTTTAAAGCAAAAACCACTGCGCCGAGCTTCAAATCGTGTGTGGTATAGTTCTTTTCGTGCACTTTCAGTTGACGCGATGTGTAAGCAATAACCTTTTGGCGTTGCATCAACACGCAACCCAATCCTTGGCGCGATGCGTCGCAGTATACTACAAAATCATCAGTACCTTCTGGTAGAGCTAAGATAGGCGCATTGCAGAGCTTATCCTTCAATATCTGGAAGGCTTCGTCCTGTTTGATTCCCCAATCAAACTTCTTATCCTTCTGCATGAGGAGCGTCAATGGTTGAGCGATCTTTGAGAAATCCTCAATGAACCTTCGATAATAGCCAGCCAAACCCAAGAATTGCCGGATCTCGGTTGGCGTCTTTGGCGTTTCCCAATCCTTGATCGCCTCGATCTTTGTTGGATCCACATGGATTCCATCTTCATTTACCACGTGCCCAAGGAATTGGACTTCACGTAGCCAAAATTCGCACTTGGAGAATTTGGCATACAGTTGTTCCTTCTTCAGTAGCTCTAGAATGGCTCTAAGATGCTGCTCGTGTTCAGCCTTCGTCTTTGAATAAATTAAAATGTCGTCGATGAACACAATCACGAACTTATCCAAGTATGGTTTGCAAACTCTATTCATTAGATCCATGAATACCGCAGGTGCGTTTGTCAAACCAAACGGCATAACTAGGAACTCGTAGTGCCCATAACGAGTCCTGAAGGCTGTCTTTGGGATACTTTCCTCTTGTATTCTTAACTGGTGGTATCCAGATCGAAGGTCGATCTTTGAATAAAAGCTTGAGCCTTGCAGTTGGTCAAACAGATCATCGATTCTTGGCAGAGGGTACCTATTCTTGATCGTCAGTTTGTTCAGCTCCCGGTAGTCGATGCACATACGAAAACTACCGTCCTTCTTCTTGACAAACAGGACCGGAGCTCCCCAAGGTGAGAAGCTTGGTCGGATAAAACCCTTGTCTAACAACTCTTGAAGTTGTGTCGACAGTTCCTGCATCTCAGATGGAGCAAGTCTGTAAGGTGCCTTAGCTACAGGTGCGGCGCCTGGAACTAAGTCGATGTGAAACTCTACTTGTCTCTGAGGTGGCAGTCCAGGTAAGTCTTCTGGGAAGACTTCTGGATACTCCCTCACGACAGGGATGTCTTCGATTCTTGGCTCAGCAGCCTTCTTATCCACAATGTGTGCCAGGAAGGCAACACATCCTTTTTGCATACACTTCCTTGCTTTCAAGCAGCTGATAATCCTCAACGGCGTCTCACGCTTCTCTCCATGAACAACAATGGTCTCACCATCATCGGTTGGGATACGAACAACCTTTTCGTGACATACTATCTCAGCCTTGTTGCCTGATAACCAATCCATTCCTACTACCACGTCGAAGCTTCCCAACTGGACTGGTAGCAGATCCAGAGCAAACTCACGCTCTCCTAATTCGATCGTACAACCTCTGATAACTTCGTTGGCTTCTACTAATTTCCCATTGGCCAATTCGATCGAGTAGGGAATATCTAGCTTATTAGCGGCTAACCCAAGCATATTCTTAAATTCTAACGATACGAAGCTATAATCGGCACCAGTATCAAATAAAACGGATGCATAGCGTTGATTTACAGGGAACATACCAGTAACGACATTGGGATCCTGGCGCGCTTCCCTTGCTTCGAGTTGGAACACTCTTCCACGGGCTTGGTTTAGGTCGGGGCAGTTCTTCTTAAAATGCCCGATATCACCGCAGTGAAAGCACCCAAGTCTTTGCCCGTTTCCACCAACTTGATCATTCCTCTGATTGCGATTCACAGCGCCCGCTTGGTTAGCATTGTTACCTCGATTCTCGTTACCTCCATAGTTTCCTTGTGGGCGATTTCCACCACGATTATTGTTCCTATTCTCAAATCCTCCCTGGCCTCCCCGGCCAGAACTAACCCAACAAGTGTCCTTCGAGTGGCCACGTTTCCCACATGCCTCGCATACTCTTAGTCCGCACTGCCCAGAATGGTGGCGCTGGCAGGTGTTGCATTTGGGTTGGGCTCCCATATATCCTCTTCCTTTCTTTCCTCTACCAGCTGTAACCTGAGCTGGTGTGTCTGATCCTCCTTTCTTAACCACCACACTGGCGCCCTGCTTGAAGTTCGAGAACTTCCGTTTGTTACCTCCTGATGACTCGACATGAGTCTCTGCCTTCTTGGTCTTGATCTCATCAAACTTGTTCAAACGAATTGCCTCCTCGGTGAGAGCCACGCTCAAATCGATGGCTTCAGTGATAGTTGCTGGTTTGGAGGAGGTTACCATACTTATGATTTGAGGGGCTAATCCCCAAATGAAGCGCTCGATTCGCTTGTATTCTGGTGTAACCATGTAAGGAACCACTTGAGATAAGTCATGGAATCTTTGAACGTATTCTGCTACCTTTGGACCGTCCATTTTCAGGTGCCAGAACTCGGTTTCCAATCTCTGGATTTCTGCGCGGGAACAGTACTTTTTGCGCATGAGTTCCTTTAGTTCGGTCCAGGTCAGCGCGTAGGCGGCAGCTTCGCCTAGTGTCTGAACTTGTAGATTCCACCAAGAGAGGGCTCCATCTAGAAACAGCCCTGAGATATAGGTGACTTGCTGATCCAGCGCGCACTTGCTCATGCGTAAAACAGATTCGGTTTTCTCAGCCCAACGAACAAAGGCAACAGCACCTCCTGTGCCATCAAAGTTTACGGGCTTGCAGTCTAAGAACTGCTTGTAGGTGCACCCTGCACATACGTTATAACATACGAATGGCATTAGCATCATCGCTAAAGATATCCAATTAGGTCACGGTATGTCTTAATGACTTAGGTATTACCGTGAGGTGGATTGTTATTGCCTTGGTTAATACTTCCGCTCGTTCCGGGCTGAGATGCTGCATACTGTGCTATGGCGGCTGCACTGACTTGCTGTAGCTCTGCCTCATTAGTAGGCATGCATGTCTCACGTCTTGGCGGCATCTTCTAAAAGATGGTTTAAGTTGGTCAGGCCATAGTAAAGCTCCCATGTTATAATACGTAGGTTAGGTCATAATGTAGTGTACGTATATAATGATAATAATAGTAAAATCACATAACATCTCATGTTATCAATACATCACAAATACCAATCACACAACATCCCATGTCATAAAAATACAAATAAGCAATCAAGCGAATCAAATATGATGAGAATACTGCGATTGCCATATATCGAGACCACGTAGTAAGTGTATCAGTACATCACAGTGTCATACAACATCAATCCACTGGGGCTACATCACCCCTGTCCAAAAACTATATCATGTCAATGTCAAATACGTCAAATACAGGTCAACAAAAGTCAGATCAAATGTAGTCTCCAAAAAGGCTGTGCAATCCAGCAATCGCCGTCTTCTCATCCTCGTCTACCCAAACAGCACTGATGAGCTCTATACAGATGGTGGTGGAGGAGGGGGAAAGTGGGTGTAAAACAAACGACGTAACTGGAGCCAGTCCTCCTCCTGGGCTCGCTGAGTACGGATGATAGAGGCAACCTGCTGCTCTAGTGTAAAGAGACGAGCAGCATAATCTGGAGGTAAGGGTCAAAATGGCTGCAGAGGGGAGTGCGTCTGACCATGGCATGGACACGGTGGCAGCTGAGCTCTCTCAAGCTCCTGTATGCGCTGCGTGTGTGACTCGTGCTGAGCTACAAAAGACATCAAGACGTCCTCGATAGTATACCCCCTGTGGAAAGAATGATAGGGGTCAGTAGGTGGCATACCAGAGTCTGGTGCCCAAAGAAACGGCTCACTAGTGGGGTCGAAAGGTGCCACGTGAAATGGAGCAACAGCGGGTGGAACAGATGACATCTGTGGCATGAAAGGGATAGGTATCGGTACATGCCCAACAGGATGGGCTGAAGAACCCTCTCCAGGCCTCGCTGGAGGTACAAACTGTGGAACCTGGAAAGAAAAATCAACATGTCGCGTAACAGGGATCTGAGGTGGAAAAGGTGGAACATCCTCATCAGCAGGTATCCAACCGTGCTGTGCATGCTCATCTGGTGGATCCATGCGTGCCGCGAACAGTGCATGCTCGGGCTCTAGTGGAATGGGATCAGGTGCAACAAAAGGGTGAACAGGTGCAATATGCTCAACAGGAGGGTCAACAGGTACAGCGACAACGGGTAAAGGATCAACAGGATCAATAATGACATGATCGCCCTCCATCAAAGGAACATCCACGGGGAGATCATCAGCAACAGGCTCAAAAGGGATGTCAGCGTGTACTGGGTCATGCTCCGGTAGGGGGTCTAGAGCGGCTGCCTGCTCAGGAGCAACGGCAGGCTCGAGGTCATCAAAAGCCATCTCGAAGTCAAAACCTGGGTCGATAGGATCCACTGGGTCAACAGGGTCTACTGGATCCTCCATAAACTGATCCATGGGAATGAACTCGATATCTCGATCCGGGTCGTAACCTGGGGGAAAGATGGGGTCAGAATCCTCCACATCATCGTGGTCGAAAGGGAAACTGGGGATAGGGGCAACAGAAGATGCCTGATCAGGATCTGATCCATGAGAGAAGTGTTGCGCACTCTGGGTGTGTGAGGGTACAGAGGCCACAGACTCAAAGGAGTCTAGGACTGGGGAGTGAGCAGGTGACTCCGCGGCGGGAGCATCTGCGATCAACAAGGGACCATCAGCAGCAGGAAGGGCCTCGCCCTGAGCATCCTCCTCGAAAGGCTCCTCCTCAAACATATCGACATCATCCTCCTCGTCGTCGATAGGCAAATCGTAAACAGGGTACGAAGCAAGCGGTATAGGAGCAGGGATCACTGCAAGTGGTAGATCCCCGGCCAAAAGACCATCTGCGAGCTCGTCAGCACCGTCAGGTAATGCGAAGGGCTGAAAGTCGTCCTCATCTGTGCTCGTGACGTCGGACGTGTGAACCTCGTGATCCGATGACTCAAGGTCGTCTGATACGATAGGCCTAGGGCCTGTGGTGTCTGAACCACCAGTGTCTGTAGAATCCATGTGTCTGTAACATATGCACAAACAGTCAATCATATAATCAAATAATCACATAAGTCACCAAGTAAGCATATCACATAATTCTCCTAGTCCCACTAGCCTCCCAGTCTTCTAGACTGCTCTATCAACTACCTCGACCTCTCAGATCGAGCCTCGGTCTCCAATACCGAGCCTCAGTCTCCAAACTGAGCCTACTTTTCCTAGTCCCACTAGCCAACTACCTCGATCTCTCAGACCGAGCCTCGGTCTCCATCACCGAGCCTCAGTCTTCAAACTGAGCCTTCTCCTCCTAGTCTCACTAGCCAACTACCTCGATCTCTCAGACCGAGCCTCGGTCTCCATCACCGAGCCTCAGTCTTCAAACTGAGCCTTCTCCTCCTAGTCTCACTAGCCAACTACCTCGATCTCTCAGACCGAGCCTCGGCCTCTCAGACCGAGCCTCAGCCCTCCAGGCTGAGCCTATAAATAATAAAATGTGCTCAACATTTGTTTGTAAAAAGTTTTGGATCTGGACTTAAGTGGTATGCAGAAAGTGTTTTCGTGAGAGCCCTAGTGATCATAGTCTAGACTCGAGAAAGAATCCTAGTTCGCTATGATCAGAGCTCTGATACCAAGCTGTCACACCCTGGCTTTGCGGAAGCGTGGTTAATTTGGTGTGACTTCTTAATACCATAGCTTAACCATAACAAAGCTATATGAATTAAAAACATGCAAGATCATCCATTAAGTTTTGAAAACCAAATACAGTACCATTGTCCTAACGGGAACATACCCCAACGACCATAACCTTGTTCAACAGACATTACAAACTTAAACATAATATAAACATGGTTTAAGGATTGTGTCTTGTCCAGGAAAGAGACACATCCCCTAAACCCTGGATGACCTCGGAAACTAGTGCAGCGGAAAACATGCCATACCGTGCCAGATCTCGTTAATTTCCTGAAATACATGTAAGTTGAAAAATCAACAATAATGTTGAGCGAGTTCATGTGCAAGTGAGTAAGTAAAACACTTGTAAGTATAAAAGTTTTCCTGGTATGTAGCAGTGTAAGGAAAAGAGATCACCAATGGTTTGCAAGGCCATTAGCATGTGTGAAATGCAAGTAGGAAGACTCAACCTAGCAGATTTTTGCGTCGGGTACAAAGTCACTCAAGGTCCGTTCTGTTGGTCCTCATAGAGGTCCGTTCTGTTGGGCCTAGAGTTGGGCTCGCTACACCCAGATAGATCTACCGCTTACGTCCCTCGGTGTTCTGCCTACCCATTCACATGATCTAAGTAGTAAACCTCCTTACGTTAACATACCGTGTATAATAGTACTTGTAAACAAAGTAACATGTATTTCACCCCCGCAGTTAAGAAAACTGAAAACAGTTAGAGAAAAGGGGGACATGAACTCACAGTCTGTGCGTCTCTACCAAGTATCTCCAAATCAGAAAGCTGTGCGACGACCTACAAGTGCTAATTCTATTAGATGGACGGCCGTGCCTTAGCTTTATAGTTTAAGTTTTGGGAAATAGTTAGACAACTATTTCGTGTTTACGTTCTGTATATACTTGGTAGTTAATCTCCTTCCCAAGGATGGGGGATTTAATACATGTGCGTACAGATTAAATCATTAAGTCTCACTTAATATATATATACCTTTCCAATTCCAAAATATAAGTATTTTTCTCAAAAATATTATATTTTCATTTCACATAATTTTTCTCCAATAATACGTTGTTAAATTACGCGTTCATAAATATTTCTGTAAGTGCGTAAGTTACGTTTTAACAATCGAGTGGTAATATAATTACCGGTGTAACTTATATATTTATGGTGAAAGCGTTCGTATTATTTTGGATTCGTTAACATTTGTAAATATTATTTTTACTCTAAAAATAATATTTAGGTATTTCCACAAAATAATCATAAACAGTGTGTGAAAAATATATATATTTATCACGTTAAATTTTGTGAAAATCCCACCTCCGAATGTTTAGTAAATAAAGTCATGGCGAAATTTATGTTTCGAAAACATGTCAAAATAATTCTAACACTTGTAGTGTAAATATTTCTAAGTGTTAGGTTTTTAGAAAAATTTCGCCAGAGTTTCCTCTGTAACTGGAGGTGGCCACGCTTTCAAGCGTATCATTTTCTTTTAACAAATTGAATCAACCAATGTTCTCAACATTATCAAACAATCTTTTCAACATTTTAACTAGTCAAAGATAGACATAATCGCAAAAATATACGAACTTGTGGTTTGTCCAAAAATATGTAGTAAATCTCTTTACTTTTAATGGGTCTTTTGTGTAAATAAACCGATTCTGTAAAAAAACCCCGTTTTTAGAGAAAATCCATCTTTACAACTTCTAGTAACATTTGACAAAACTAGTTCTTTGTCGGATCTTTCCATCTCACAAGTGTTCACACACTTGTGGTTTATAAAAATCATGTTTGTTAGTGTAAGATCCGTCTTTTAGAAAACATGATTTCTTTGACGCGTGGTCCTTTGAAAATACCATTTGCAGATACGCAGATCTGCTAGTTTTAAACACTATTGTACATGTTAAAACACTTTTACACAAGTTCATGTTTCATGTGTGGTAGAGTTTCACCTTTTAACCCTTGTATCATTCAAAACAAGCTTATGTTAAGATCCATGATCTTACCAAACCGGGTTAAACGGTGATCCGAGCTACCACAACATAGATCGGGTCTAAATAACCACATATTTCAAATACTACCACTTTTACACATCATAAATGCTATTAACCACCATTATTCATGCTTTTAGTAAACTTTTGTGCATCATCTTGCATTTTAACGAGATTTAACCGACGTAATTCCTTTTAACCACTTTAGAATAGTTCAAAAATAAGTTTTAAGTGTTATACCTCTAGCTCAAGGCTAGGGAAGATTCTTGACTAAAATGGCGTGGATAAAAGCAAAGAAAAGAGGTCCTTCGTGTTCCGCTTGCACCAAGACTCCTTATCCGAGACCCTTAACACTTGTATGATGATGGAATGTGATGATCAAGAACCGAAAGTATGATGGATGTAAGAGGGGTGTTCGGCCGAGAGTGAAAGGGAGCAAGAGAGAAGTGTTGAGTTTAGTGATGAATGGTCTCTAGTGTTAAGCCATGATCTTATAGGCTAAGTTTAGTGTGTATTAACCATTGGTAATTATGTCTAGAAGATATTAGACAACTAGGATTAGGAAATCTTGCAAGTACCAACCATGTCCCCTAGGGGACCGAATTCGGTCAAGAGGGGGGGGGGGGTCTTGGTTCGAAATCAACTAGGTAGTTAGGGTAACTAAGTTAAGTTAGTTAAGTGTTAAGTGTTAAACTTAGTTACTTGTATGTTATGCGTTATGGCGGGTGTTAGGGTAATCAGGGGCCCTAACTAGCTCAGAAAAATATAAATAGTGAAATTTACAATATTTTCATGTTTCGGGTAACGCCCGGTCGTTCGGTTGGATAGTAATCCGTTAAAGCGCTTAATAAAGCTGTAAAGTGTCGTTATTGTTATTTTTAGTGACACAATTTAATTCCAACACTTTAGAAAGTGTCTAGTAGTATTTTCCCCATGTTTTGGCACTTTACTAGTCAGCTAGAAGCTGGGTTATTTATGAAAGTGCTATGTTTTGTACTTAAAGTACGTTTTAGGCACATCCGGTCATTGTAACTTATCCCTAGAGACGCAGTTTCACAACCCTTGTATCCCTACACTCATACTAGTGTAGCCAAATATCTCAGGCTCTTATAGGCCTTGGAGGCAGTGTTTGCCTGATGCTGGCTTTATCAGCATGTTCAGTAGGTTATCCGTTATAGTGCCACTGTGCTTTTTGTGCATCATGTTTGTCACTAAGGTTCAGTAGGTAAATAATGTAGTGACGATAAGTACAGTATGATGCAAGTAAGTACATGTATCAGATATCAAGTAGCAGTTCATCAGCTAGTTCAAACAAGCACAGTAATTAAGCAGTAATTAATCATTAATTAAGTCGTACGGATACCTGGTTTGGTGAGGGTTGTCACATTGTTAGTACAGTAATGTCTAATGTCACCTTTTGTAATTGTCATTTTGTTAGACAGTACGTTTCATTTAAGTTTTCGTTTGAATTAAAATGTAAAACAACTACTCATACGCACGCAAGAGTCCTGCGTAGCGCATGAGTAGTGCGTGCGTCTGAAACCTGTGCACAGGGTCTTACGCCTATATAAAGTGTAGTGATGCGCATGGACTTCATAACTTTGGGATTGGAGCTTTTGTAAAGGAGGTGATAGTGGTGCTGCCAAATTTTAATCAGAAAGTTTATTTAGTATCTCTGAGAATACACAACACATATATATGTATTCCGAACTTATATTTGTGTAACATTTTACCGTGATCGATTCCTAGAACTTTCATTTATAGTTAGCATTTTTTATTATTTTTAAATAAAATAATATATTTTGAATTAAATTGAAAACAATAATCTGGAAAAAAACTGAAATTTAGTTGAATCATAACACACTTGTTAAAGGATGGGCCAGTTAAATCTCTACCGCCTACAAAACAATGACGTGACACTTTAGCTAACACTTTTTAGTTAACCCATAATCGATAGACTGGTATAATTTAAAGATATACTACATTACACGACCCTCAATATATTAGTTTATGATAAAATATATTAGTATCGGTTTATGATAAAATGATGATCAACGGTAACTTATTATATATTAAATAAAAATCTATGATAAAAATAAAACTAAAATTTAAAGAAAAGTAAAATAAAGTTTTATATGAATGGGTGCATTAGGTAATATTATGGGTGTAATCACAGACACAACACAACGATAACTTTGAATAAAAGGTTATATCATATACGAATCAAATATTGCATTGGCTAATCTTTCTACGAAGGCAAATGTAAGCCAACAAACGATACCCCAGACCCATTCCTAGCAGCATCCAGACCTCTTTCCACCCTCCTTTTAAATTTACAGTGTCGAATGATGGCGAACTCTGCAACGGTCTGCATCCTCCTATGCTTTCACACTCGTATAACTCATCACCCGAGTACTGTACTTTTAGAAGCAGCCTAAAGCCGTGGTACATGAAGGATAAATACTTTAACCACTGCATGAATTTTGGTATATTCTGCAACAAAAAAAGAAAACAGTTGACATGAGCAATTTGTACGTCCAACCAATTTGTTACGTTTAAGTAAATACCTGAACATAGTAGCCTCCAGTAAGAAGAAACATCATTAGTATTAAAGAAGCAACCATGCCAGCCCTTCTAATGCTCATCACTGCAGCACCAAACATTTCACCAGCACCCTAGGAAAACCCAGACCTGTTACTTTATTTCCTATAGATGTTGCGAAATGCATGGACGATGTTAGACTTACTTGGCTGGTTATGGCTATTAATAAGATCACAGACATTGTCATGAAGAAGCACTGTACGCTTTTCTTGAACCCGACCATGAAATATAAAATGGACATGAAAACCGTTGGGTATGTAACGTGCGCAATCATGTCGCACAACGTGCTGCACACGTAGTAGGCACTCAGCCTATACATATCAGCTTTTCTTTCTTTTACAAGCATAAACTTCTCAAACGGGAATACGTATACGGCTCCAAATATTGATGAAGATGTCCAGAAGATACAAACGTAGAATAACAAGCCGATCTGTGTAGTTACAAATATTAAAATGTAGCTTCTTTTTAACAATGGATGGTTTACACTAAAGTTGGCAAAACGAGCATGTCGCATGGGTTGTGTAATCGGTTTAAAGGGATTCAAAACATTTCCATTTCCCAAAAGAACTATTTTTTTTTATAAATAATTAGTGTGTCAAATATGATCACCAAAATTAGTTTATCTCATGAGTAATCAAGTTTCTTGAATAAACA
The DNA here is from genome assembly GCA_030545235.1 of Helianthus tuberosus. NCBI lineage: Eukaryota > Viridiplantae > Streptophyta > Magnoliopsida > Asterales > Asteraceae > Helianthus > Helianthus tuberosus. Next base: position 21,983 of record JARYGA010045614.1, on the reverse strand, counting down.
ATATCGAAAGTTTTCAACAAATTTATCGTTTTTTCTATGTAGCTAATGCTTACTCTTTTACCCGTTTAACTCGTTAGATTATCTCATAAATATATATTTATAAATAACTAGTGTGTTTACAAAGATTAGATTGTAACGGTAGTGATCTACTTTCTAGAATATACAATATTTTAAGTTTTTGACAAGTATAATCTTTTTTTCGTCGTATCTAATTCTTTTTATCTTACTTGTTGACGGGTTAGAGATAAAAGACAACTGGATCGACCTGTGAGTAAAATCTAACCTGATCTCTAAGGTGGGCCTCGGTAGCATAGCTTGATTTCCACCATAAAAGGCCTAACAAGACTGCAACTCCAAGAGACTGAATGATTCTTAGGATATCAAAGTAATCTCTCCACCTTTCTCTGTAAGTTCTCTTAAACAATATTAAAAACTGATCCCACCAACTTATTGTCCAATCCTTTTTCACTTGAATTGCTAATCGAAGATGTTCCGGGGCATTTCCCATTTGATGATTTGCTTCTTTTTCTTTGCTATCAAGTTCGATCTTATACTTATGTTGAACATACTACTTGCATAGGAGGATATATAGACCAAAATTATTCACAATAAGTTCAAACAATGAGAGGATACAAGAGGTTTTTACCTTGATGACAGCCCTTTCATATTCACAAGTGCCTTTAGGAGTCACGATATCATCAGGGGCAGAAATGTCGTTTACTTGACCTGTGGCTAAATCTAGCAAGAACTCTGCGGGGTTCATGGCTATATCAGGGATGAACCTCAGAGACGTAAAATAGCTCATTGATTCCCTTGCCTTTCCATAGTACACAGGGTGGCCTTCGGATATCAGTAAGATCTTGTCAAACATATGAAGCACTTTACTTGATGGTTGGTGGATTGTTGTGATAATTGTCCTCCCGGCCTGAATCAACAGAACAAAAACCACCCGTTAAAACATTTTCGATTCATTTTTACAGAGGGTGTTTGGATAAAAAAAAAATCAATAATCAAACATAATCAATTGTAGAAAACTTGGTTTTTGGTCGCAAAAGCCGAGGTGCGCATCTATGTAGAACAAACTACACTTTGTTTACAACCACAACATTTGTCTTAGGTTGTTGTTTCTACATATAAACCTCCTATGTACCCTAATTTTGACCAAATTTGACCCAAAACTACATGAGCGATGATCGCCCCTGATATGTTTACCTCAACGCCTCGTGCATCAGGGACGCCTTATAAACCAAGGTAAAAGAGCAGACTATAGAGATGATGTTTAAATGTGTTTTTGTTGTTTGAAATTGTAATAATCTGATAAATAGTTAGTTGGCTGAGTGTTAGACACATTACGATTTTTTATGCAATTAATATCTAAAATGTTAAAAAAGGACATTCTAGTGAAAATTATGAGATTAAAACAAAGGGTAATTAGGTAATTTTATATCACCTTAGCATTTTCTCTTAGAATCTCAATAAGTTTGTTTGCTGATGTTGAATCAAGGCCTGAAGTTGGTTCATCAAGCAGCAACAACGAAGGATCAACCAGAATCTCATATCCAATGCTGGTTCTTTTTCTTTCGCCTCCGGATATCCCACCAATGAATCCTCCTCCTACTCGTGTTTTTCGGCATCTTTTTTTTTTCAATCGAAACGATAAGAACAAGGAACTAGTAAAAAAACATTAGTTCGATACTTGTTTTCATACAAGGATTATTAACCAACCTTTCAAGACCTAATTCCTTTATAATGACCTCAACTCTTTCATATTTCTGTGTTCGACTCATGCTGCCTGGAAGCCTTAAAAATGCAGCAAAAATCAAAGTTTCCTCAACTGTCAATTGTGGGTAGAGCACATCATCTTGTGTAACAAATCCAATCCTGTACATGAAGCCGGTTAGTATATAGCTTGATCATATGCTTTAATGAAGTTATATACCTTCTTTTAAGAGCTGGACTATATGGAACATCATTATACGTGACGGTGCCTTTAATATTGTCTCGTAATCGTCCCCCGATGACTTTCAACAGTGTTGTTTTACCACTACCGGAAGGACCCATCAACGCAAGGATCTCACCGGGGCCAATGCTTCCAGTTATGCCCTTCAAAATCTGCTTATAGTTGTCTTGTTCAGTTTTTGGTTGGGAAACCACCTTTGACATAACCGCTTTAACCGGATTCCCAGGTGTTGCTTTGCTCATTTTCACCTTAAACTCTATATCTTCAAACTGCATAATAAAACAAGAAACTTCATATAACAAATCACATGTGTTTGTGTTATGAAAATTCATTGATGCATTTCATCAAACACCTTGAGGAAAATGGGGAGTGGACGGTCTTTCATGTGGTCATCTGGTATATCAATCTGAGAGTTTATATGGTAAGTCGGGGCATTCAAATCAACAAACCCGTTGCTGGCCGTTGGGGCAGGGGATGAAGTCGACAAGTCCTCGATTTCATCTTGGCTCCTGAAATCCATTGTGAAGCAGAAAGAAACAATCAATCATACATACAATTGTGTGTTGTTTAATCTGGTTTTTACATCTGAATTGTTTCAACTAAAACATACCAATATCAAACCTATATATTCAAAAGACTTGCGAATTTGTTGTTGTAACACACCCTTGGTGCCACAAACAATCTCACCAACTACCAACATGTCAAGAACATGATATTGTAAGAACTAATCTTTTTCATTCATAAAATAAAAATAAAAATAGAATATATAATTTTCGTATTCAGAAACAAATTTACTTCTAATAAATCACGGGTTCGTTCGGTTGCCCCATTTGTATTATTGTGGTAGATGTCAAAAAGTGCGCTAAGTAAAGTAAAGTAGGCATCACGTACGGCTTTCAGATTTCCTATCTCCAAGCCTTGTAATGGTAGGTGCCCCCTTGCTGCCATCGTTGGTCAGCATCCCACCTCACGCTCCAGATAAGCGATAGCGCCCCTCCATGGTTGACCCCCAAAACACACAGCTTTACATCTGAATTCAAGATGATGATACTACGGGTCTAAGGATTCTAAACCCGAAGAAGCTCTGCAACTCATGCGTCTCTCCACATGCATTTATTTTAGTATATTTGGTTATTATGTTTCATTTATTTTATTTTATATATTTAGTTATTAGGGTGGAGGGTATAGTCAATTACGCTAGGGTGTTTGAGTGAAATCCTACACAATAATATTATACCATGTCAACTCCCCATTTTATACTCAATCACTAGGTATGGTCAAGCACCCCTCAATTAAAAAAAAGAATAAACTGCCATTTTGGTCCCTGAGGTTTGGTCACTTTTGCCACTTTAGTCCAAAACTCAAACTTTTTGCATCTGGGTCCCTGTGGTTTCAGTTTTATTGCCATTTTGGTCCAAAAATGAAATCAGGTCATATTTGTCTTATAAAATCTCCTCAGGGGCAAATCAGGTCATATTTATCTTATAAAATATGGTATTTATTTATAAAAAAGAAATGATCATTTTGCCCCTGCGGAAAAGGACAAAATAGCAGGATTTTATAAGACAAATATGACCTGATTTCATTTTTGGACCAAAATGGCAATAAAACTGAAACCACAGGGACCCAGATGCAAAAAGTTTGAGTTTTGGACTAAAGTGACCAAACCACAGGGACCAAAATGGCAGTTTACTCTAAAAAAAACTTGATTGGTCTCTCCTCTCTCTCTCTCGTCTCTCCTCTCCTCTCAACACAATCGGTGACTACACACCGAATTCCCCACCCTCTCTCCAACTCAAACAAGTGGGAGTGGTCATCGATCGGTGACACCCACTCCCCGATCAAGTCATCGAGGATTATACCCTCCAACCTTATGTTTCAATTGTCTCGCATGCATTCTCGTTTGCTATTTTTTTTAGTGGTCCACATTGTTGCACGTTTCACTTCAATTCAGTTTGCATTTTGTGTATTTGAGTTTAGTGAAATCATGGGGAAAATTTGCAGTTGTATTTTGTTTTATCTGCTAGTCTAAGAATATGCGATTTTTGCGTGTGTCTTAACACAAACATATAATATCTATTGTTATTGAGATGAACTTTGTAATAAAGGAACTTTTCAATATAAACGTATAAAAATTATACTGAACTAAAAAATTATAAATAAATGAGTACATGGTAGAGACATAATAATAGCTAATTGTGTCCAAACATGGTATGACGACAAAAAACTTTAAACGTCTGAACATAAAAACTACACCAATTTTGCCACAATACTTCCCTAGACTTTGTCTTGTGATGATACCAATCAAAGGGAGCCTCCTTAATTTCATCCACCATTTTAAAGAATGAAGTACCCATTCCTTTGAATACCATGTCATCCCGACACTCCCATAATCTCCAAACTGTTAAATATAAAACATCAAGAACTATTTGTTTTCTTTGTGCGGACATACCAACCTAATGTACACAAAGAGTCACCTCCTTAATGGATTCATAGCTATTGCACTTGGGCATTTTTACCCACGCTCAAATCTGCTACCATACGGACTGGCACCATACAATGAATAAGAATGTGGTTACTTTTTTTTTTTTTTGTCTTACTCTTATAAGCCTCATTTATCCTCTTTTGTCCACCAACCTATGTGTTCCCAAACAGATAAATTCGTGGTCTATAACAATGTAAACTCGCCTTAGGAAACCTGGGTCCACCAAAAAACCTACTAAAAGATGACAAAAAAGTTAGAACAAATCCGGTATTACATAGATTGAACAATGAAACTGATATACTTTAATCTATAAATACTTGTTATGAAACGGGTCAAAAACATTTTGTAGACAAAAACGATTATTATATCTTCCTAATCTAATAAAGCAAAAGGTTTATGGCTGAGGTGTCAACACCACAAGCCATCCCCTTTCTCTCTTTGCTACATGGCAATCTCTGCCTTCATCTACATATACTTGTCAATTCGTCCCTGTTTTTTTTTTTTTTAAGCAATTTATAAAACTCAAGGCTCTCATTAATGATGGCAGACAAAAAGTCTGTTTCTCCCATCTCTCTCTTAGGTCAAAACACAAAACGTCAAAAACCCAGCTCATACCCATCTTTCTCTTTCTTCATCAAAATTCAAATTCATTTGTTTCCCAAACCAGATCTATAACAAAAATTCCAAAACCCATTGTGTGTGAGAGAGAGAGAGACGAGAGTTGAAGGGAATTCAGGCGAATCACTGCCATCTGATGACGGTAACAGAGCTGCAAGGACAACCGCCCGAACTCTAATTTAAGGGTTTACTGGAAATCTGCTATCCTAGATCTACTAGACGTTACTGGTAAGGTTTTGTTTGTTAGTTTTTTTTTTCTTTGATTTTTGTTAACCTGACATAGAATTTGGGTTTGAAGTTCCTTTGAAATTGATTTTTTTTTTGTTTTAACTTTGTTTATGTTCTAAATATGCATGATATTAACTTTGTTTCAAGAATCAAAGAAAGAACATGAAGTTCAAATCTTTTTCACCCAAAAAGCTGAAGAAGTTGCAGAAGATGGAGATGATGTATTCCTTGGCAGGTCTTCTTATGAAGATTCTTTGAAGGTTATTGAGGCTGATATTCAACATGATAATGCTTTATAAGTTGATCTTTAAAGTTTTTTGTTTCATATGGGTGTTTTGAGTATTTGTTTGATTTATTGGGGTTTTTGCATAACAAGTTTTGAGTATATCACTAAATTATTTTTTTAATTTCTTTATGGGATTATGATAATTTAGTTCTTAAAGTTTTGATGAATCTTGCAGAACAAGTAGATGAAAATCAAATTAGTTTATTTTTTATGAGATTTTGATGAGTCTTGCAGAACAAGTAGTGTTTTGGGGAAGAGGATTATTTGTTTAAAAAAGCTTGCTGTTTGTTTAATTTTTTTGCCATTCAAGTCATTTGTTTCTTCTATTATTTTGTTTTAGTGATATATGGCATACATTTTTCTCAGAGTTTGCTTCGCATATTCAAAAATTGGTGCAATTGTCCGTTCTAACTCGAACTTGTATTGGTATGTGACTATTTTCTTTTGACTACTACTCTGCACAGCTGTATGTTTTCTATCTACCATTTCTCTTGCATTCTCAATCTCTATTTCAACCAATGTTTTAAAATCCGGTTTTTATACGTACCAGATTTGGCTCAGAAACGACTTAACCGGGTGTATTGGTCGTGCAATTACAGTGAACAGAACAGTGAAGCAGAGTGTTCGAAGTCGTTCTGTTCTGATTTTCAGACTCGCGATTATCTGATGAATCTCTTTTTGCCAGCAGTGAAGTTGATGATCATCGAAACGCCTCAAAACGTTGCGAAGAGGCAAGAGGCTACAGTTCTGGAGCCTCTGAGGTATGTCAAGAAGGTTTACAATGGCGACTTGAGACCGTTGGTTAATTCTTATAACCATGAGGATATAGGAAGTGTTGTGGTTGATAATGTCGATGATGTTAAGAAGAAACTGCGTAAAAAGGGTTTCAGGTTCTTCCTCCCCTGAATTTGCACGAAACGAAAGCCAAGGTTCACTAGATCCAGTCTTCTGTTACTGAGTCTCATGGACATGTGCCACGGCCGTTGCGAAGGACTGCATATAGTTGACCATTGACTCCAAGTCTTGAGAAGGTAACTCTTGAGACTTTTATGTTAAATTTTGTTTGAATGATATTAATTAATCCGAATAACTGAATACGATAACGGGTCAAACAGTTGAATGAGATTGTCTAACGTGTGTCTTAAACACATTTTATTATCTATACTATATATTATAATGCTTGAGGGAGGGGTATTTTAAGATACCCAAAAAATAAGAACTTCTTCCTTCTTTATTTATAAAAACACCCCTAAAATAAGGGTAACTTGGTCTTTTAAACACTAATTATATTTTAGTCCCTCATATTATTTCACTTAAATCCCTTTATTTTAACAAAATTATGGCTAATTAGTTACACTTATCCCTTTCCACAACAAACTTATAATTATTTTACGTATTCTTGTCATATTTTATAAACTATAATGTTTAAAAAAAAATTCAAAGGTACTATGATGACCTACTCATTTTTGTCGACATTTTGATAGTTGTCTTGGTCAGTATTGTTGTGCGGATTAAAATGTGCAAGTAGATGATGCATTGGTGTACAAGTGATTAAAGCAATGTGTCCTATCACATTTCAAATGCTCAAGACTCTCTACGTTGTTGTCATTAGTATCAGTTTAATAATATTCTAACCCTTTTCACTCCGATTTTCGTTTAATTAAGATTGTTCACCAATTTGTTCCGACGATTAGATAAAATTTCGAAACCTTGTACAAATGGGTTTGATATGAGTTTTGTTCGTATTCTGTATGTTTATGTATTTACTTGGTTGGGTGCACATACTTACATGGGTTAGCAGGTAGTAAATTGACATCAAACAAGCTCACTTGTTTTATCAAATTGGTTGTATTAAAAAACTTTATATAATACCATATTCAACAAAATGAAATTTTAGTTTTATAAAAAAATTATAAAAAATGTTTTTAGAAGCATTTTCGTTTTCATAAAACCTTTGTTTGTAAAAACGTTTTTAGAAGTTTGGTAAATAAGTTTTCCACCAACAAACTTTTAGGAAAAAACTCCATAATCTAAACATAATACATCTTTAAAAACTGAATACCAGATTCTGTTGCATTTTTTAGGGATTATAAGTAAAAAAATACTCTTATAGATAATATTAGTTAGTTAAAAAAAGCTACAGGTTATTCAATTCGTTGGTTATAGGTTCTATATATAGTATAATTCATTAAGTTTTTTTTACTTCAAGAAATTTCTTGTTCTTTAGAATTTTTGTTTACAAGTATTTCAATTTCGAAACCTGATGGGTTGGTAAAATTCCATAGCTTAATGGTTTTAATTTCGGTTAATTACACGAAGTTACTTTCTAGAATACACTACTTTGATATGGTTTGTGTTTTGCAGGCATTGACGGGTTTAAGGTGCATTTTGGAGATTTACTGAAGCTTTGGGTGGATACTAGAGATAACATAATTGAAGAAAATGCAAAAAGAGGCAAAACTGAGCTGAACTATGCGCCAGAAACAGTCCAAACTTCATTTTGGCTTATCTTGAGCTAGAAAATGAGTTTCGGGGCTTATAATATATGCATTTGGGGTAGCTCGACGAGACAAATCAAAATATAAGGTTTTGAAAGGCCAGAAATTGACGCATTATCTGCTGCACACCAGCTGATTAGTAAAAACGAGATTTTTTTAGAGAAAAGTCAATTTTGGAAAAAGGGGAGTTACACTTTATTATTCCTTCAAATCTCATTTTTTTTGAAAAAAAAAAGACTATCTAACACATCTCTTTCATCTCTAACCACACCTAACATCATCATCATCATTCAAACCCTAACTTCCACCATTCCTCAAGACTCAAGATCATGGCTCCGTGCTCGTGTTCATTGCCCGGTGATCGCGTCCATCCAACCATGAGCGGCTAGTCTCTTCGGTTTCACCCCGGTGTAGATGTTGTAAGATTTCTAGGGTTTATACATTTGTATTTTAATTTGGTTTTGTGACAAATTGTTTAGTATTTGAAACTTATGATAATTGTCGTGCATTTGAATTGAATTTGTGAATTGTCGAACGATGATAAAGTTATGACTTTGCGAAATGAATTTGTGCACTTATGCCTTATCGTAGGTTAGGATTTACATGTCCGAGGCTACGAAGTGCATTACGGTCCGTTGTCTATGACGTTGATAGCAATTGGCACCTAAGCTTCGTGATAGTAATCCGTTAATCACTATATGCAATTGAATCAAGTTAAAACATGTAGGAACTCTAGGTCTTGCAATAATCGAACCGGGTGTGGAACTTGTCTCTAATTTCTTGTTTTAATCATTTAGTAATTTAGTTGCAATTTTAGTTAATCACAAGTGTTTTAGATAACACCAATTGTTGGGTCACTCCGATTTATTTTCCAACCAAATAAACTTATAAAAAAATTAGCAATCTTCATAATCACATTGTACATTTTTGTAAATAGTTTAACTAGTCGAACATGTCGTGCGATACTGACCACATGCTCTTCGTGGATTCGATACCCGACTTACCCTAGCTACCTAGGTTTAATTGGGTTTTTGACTGATCGGGACGACACGGTCACGTCAAAATGGCGCCGTTGCCGGGGAGCTAGTGCGCTTAGTATTTCATTGCTTGTTCGATTTTAGTTTAGTTTTTCTTTCTTGTATTTTTGTGATTTTACTTTGGGTGGTCGAGCTTGTTTGTGCAGGTACATGTTTTGCAGGTACCATCTTTCAATATGAATTGGGTAGATGACGATCCGTGTGAGTGTTGCGGAAGCGGAGAGCACTATTTAGAGGATTGCTCTGTTTTCTACGAAAAAGTTCAAGCCAACAAGGAACCGGAAGACTACCTCAGTGGATTGTTTGATTATAGGAGGGCGGATTATGAAGATTTCAATGGTCCATCCTCACCTTATCCATACACTAGACCACCTCCACCACCGGAGCAAGAAAAGTCATGCCCTTGTTGTGGAAAAGTTCACATACATGAAGATTGTCCAGTGTTTTGGAAAGATCCAGTGTTTTGGAAAGGAAAAAATAAAGTCCGGTTACAAGCCACCTTCATATCAAGAATACTACCATTTAGAGATGAATTGCCACTATGAGCAAGAGCGGGATTACAACAATTATGAACCCGAATTGCCACATTTTTCAAGTTACTGGGAGTAGTATGATGATTATTATAATGAATACCCTCAACCGACATACGAGGAACCTCAAGATTTAACAAGTTCCAAGCTCGATGCAATTATGAATGCTATCATTATTTCAAATCAAGAGATTAAGATGGAACTGAAGAAGGAACTTGAGGCGAAGGATAAAGCTAATGAAGCCTTGGCAAAGAAAGTGAGTCAACTCGCCGAAGAATTGGCTCAACTTAGACGAGACCAAGAGGTGTTGGCTAGTGGTACAATGGTGGATGGCGATGTGGTGGAAGAGGTTAGAGATCTTTCGGAGCAAGAAGTTGAATGTTTGAACCGAGCGGAAGACATGACACCGCAAGACGAATCGGATTTGAAAGAAGCTCACATTCATATTCATCCTTCTCCCAAACTTATCACTCCAACCAACAAAGTTGGGGATGCGGGTTCGGGCATAAGGATTCGAAGGGTGGCGTTACAAGACACTGGCCATGTTGTTAAGAGACGACCCCGAAGTTGTACATTGTGTATGCCGAGTATAATAAAAAGAGTATGGATTCGGCATGCCAAATACCGAGAGTATGTAGGCAACTCGGTAGGAAAATGTGCACTTCGACCACCATGAGAGGCAAGTCAGGTATAATTGTTGTAGAGTTTGTATTATTTTCGTCTTATTTTTATTTTCTTAGATAAATGAACGTTGTGGGTGTGTTCCCTATATAACCCTCACGAGACCTCTCGTCCTCCCAAGCTATTGGGGGGTTTAAAAGGGCTTGTTGCATAAGTTAAATGCAACCATGATTCCTACGAAAGTGAGTTAGGTTTGTTGTTGTTGTAAATTATTTTCCACATAAATCAAAGTGAAATAACGCATGGCTTGGTAATACTTTCATAAAAATGGTAGAACTAGGTAACTAACAAATTTTGATGGTTGTGAGAAGCATGCTTCTACACAAGGGTTAGAATTTGTAGGTACATGATGTTCGAGAGACAACCGTTTTTATGAAGAGAAGAGGAAGATGTGAGCATCAAGCGACAAAAATCAGGTGCATGCGTTTCCTTTTTACTTTGATTATTAGTTTAATAATAAGTGGATTGTATTTTATTTTTTTCCGAGGTGAAATTTTGGGAAGGTTAGCCGTGTCACGTCCCTTGTGCGTTTTAAAACTCTAGTTCTTACACATTGAGGACAATGTTTACCTCAAGTGTGGGGATGGGGGAGTAGTAAAAGTTTTCGATTTTGACCCGTTCATTTAAATACTACACATTGAGGACAATGTTTACCTCAAGTGTGGGGATGGGGGAAATTTTCAAAAATTTTTCAAAAATATCTTGTTTCAAAAGCGATCTTAAAGCACAAGTAACTAAGTCAACGAGGGATGTCACAACCCATTTGGTCTTTTGTCATGGTCAAGTTCAAATTAATAACATGACGGGTATTAACGGGTGGTTATTTGGGAATAATCTGCCTAAGAAACTAGCATATCATGCATGTCACATACCATACCCTTCATATATGTGAGGTTTTGTGCCACTTTTACATCATAGAATTACATATTTATGTTTCTTTGTTTGAGTGGACCATTAGTCATGTATTGTAGAACTTGCATCTTTTGATACGTTCGAGACCATAGACCGAATACAAGCACGGGAATGATTAAGGCATTAGGTAAACCTTTTCCTTTTACACCATTTTTATATCCTTACCCAAAAATTATCCCTTAGTAGCCAATTTTGAGTCTAATCCTTTCATTTGACCACCCTATAGCCCATAACTGTTAAACCTTTTCTTTTAAACCCGTGTGATGGAAATTCGATTATAGGAGTCGTATAGGTATAGTTGTTTTTTATTGTTTGCATATGAAAAAAAAATCACCAGAAAATGTTATAAAACAAAATTTAAAAAAAAGCGTTGAGAAAAACACAAAAAGAAGTGTTAGTAGTTGTTGAATAAAAGGGCGAAAAGTTATTGCCTCATAATTGGTGTTTATAGTTAGTGTTGTTTGGAGTAGTCGTTTGTAATAAAAATTGAATTTTCATCACCTTAGCCACTTTAAAATATCCTAATTCCTACCCTTAGCCTAGCCCCGTTACAACCCTCCAAAGACCTTTTGACTTGTGCTTGGTATTCGTGTTCGGTGGTGGAGAATGATTGAGTTGCAAGCCTATGCGGGTACATGTTCTATTCGGTTTGGAGCGATTACTTTAAAAAGTGCTAATACATCATTAAAATTAGCCAACTTGTAAACCGAGTGGAGAGAACTTTGTGAGGGATGAGCATGACTTGTTAGTTTTGCGGGCGGGTTAATCTTGGATAACTACTTTTACATAATTAATCAATTATTGCTAAATATGTTGAAAATTGTAAAAAGTTTGAACCGGGTATGACAATAGACCTTAACCTTAGTCTCGGGAATGGGGAGTGTGTTTTTTCGTTCGACCCACGTGAAAGTGAAAAACAGATTTGCTTGAGGGCAAGCAAAAGACAAGTGTGGGGATGTGATGGGTTGGTAAAATTCCATAGCTTAATGGTTTTAATTTCGGTTAATTACACGAAGTTACTTTCTAGAATACACTACTTTGATATGGTTTGTGTTTTGCAGGCATTGACGGGTTTAAGGTGCATTTTGGAGATTTACTGAAGCTTTGGGTGGATACTAGAGATAACATAATTGAAGAAAATGCAAAAAGAGGCAAAACTGAGCTGAACTATGCGCCAGAAACAGTCCAAACTTCATTTTGGCTTATCTTGAGCTAGAAAATGAGTTTCGGGGCTTATAATATATGCATTTGGGGTAGCTCGACGAGACGAATCAAAATATAAGGTTTTGAAAGGCCAGAAATTAACGCATTATCTGCTGCACACCAGCTGATTAGTAAAAACGAGATTTTTTTAGAGAAAAGTCAATTTTGGAAAAAGGGGAGTTACACTTTATTATTCCTTCAAATCTCATTTTTTTGAAAAAAAAAGACTATCTAACACATCTCTTTCATCTCTAACCACACCTAACATCATCATCATCATCATTCAAACCCTAACTTCCACCATTCCTCAAGACTCAAGGTCATGGCTCCGTGCTCGTGTTCATTGCCCGGTGATCGCGTCCATCCAACCATGAGCGGCTAGTCTCTTCGGTTTCACCCCGGTGTAGATGTTGTAAGATTTCTAGGGTTTATACATTTGTATTTTAATTTGGTTTTGTGACAAATTGTTTAGTATTTGAAACTTATGATAATTGTCGTGCATTTGAATTGAATTTGTGAATTGTCGAACGATGATAAAGTTATGACTTTGCGAAATGAATTTGTGCACTTATGCCTTATCGTAGGTTAGGATTTACATGTCCGAGGCAACGAAGTGCATTACGGTCCGTTGTCTATGACGTTGATAGCAATTGGCACCTAAGCTTCGTGATAGTAATCCGTTAATCACTATATGCAATTGAATCAAGTTAAAACATGTAGGAACTCTAGGTCTTGTAATAATCGAACCGGGTGTGGAACTTGTCTCTAATTTCTTGTTTTAATCATTTAGTAATTTAGTTGCAGTTTTAGTTAATCACAAGTGTTTTAGATAACACCAATTGTTTGGTCACTCCGATTTATTTTCCAACCAAATAAACTTATAAAAAAATTAGCAATCTTCATAATCACATTGTACATTTTTGTAAATAGTTTAACTAGTCGAACATGTCGTGCGATACTGACCACATGCTCTTCGTGGATTCGATACCCGACTTACCCTAGCTACCTAGGTTTAATTGGGTTTTTGACTGATCGGGACGACACGGTCACGTCAAAACCTTGCACATACGGGTTTGATATGAGCTTTGTTCATATTCTGTATGTTTGTGTATTTACTTGGTTGGGTGCACACACTTACATAGGTTAGCATGTAGTAAATTGACATCAAACAAGATCACTTGTTTTATCTAATTGGTTGGAGAAAAATGCCCGGATAGTCCCTGTGGTTTCGCCTTTTTTCACCTATAGTCCCTATCTTTCTAAAATGACCCGGATAGTCCCCAAGGTTTACCGTTTTGTTCTCGGATAGTCCCTGGGTCTAACTTCAGTTACTTTTCTCAGTTAAGTGGGTGTTGAAATGACCAAAATACCCTTTCCTTAAAAGGCCAAACCATAGGGACTATCCGGGCACCTTCTTCATTTTTAGAGAAAAACCCCACCACCACAGTTCATCTTCAACCTCCACCCACCATCACCCTCCTCCACCCTCCACCATCACCGCCACAGTCACCTGAACTGCCATTTGACCTCTGTTGACCCGCATCCGAACCGGGTTGAACCAAACTGAAATCCTTATAAATCGAGTCACTAGAGTTGACTTGTGCCTGTGAAACAAACAAAATCCGATCTGCACTGAGCTTGTTGTCGTCGACCCGTAGCTCCGGTGGTCAGGCCGTCGCCGGCCACCACCTTCATCATCGTCATCATCAACAGCAAACATCACTATCATCATCATCATTTTTTTAGAGAGCAAAAGATGAGAAACAAACTGAAATATGTCCGAACTGTTCGAAATTACACCGAAACTCAATCAATTTCACTGAAACAGACTGGATTTCAACTGAACTTGATCAAATCAGTCCGGAATGAACAATATTTGATTCCTAACAAATCGAATCAGATCGGAATTTGTTCGAAATACGTCGAAAATCAACCGGAATGATCCGAAATTCAACCGAAACAATCCAGAACTTGATCAAAATAGTTCGAATTGAAATATACTGCACGTATTCTTAACAGTTTATGCCGTTCAGATTCAGATTATGCAGTTCAAAGAAAAAAATCAGATTCACAGCTTATGCCATCCAGATTCAGATCCAGAAAGTTCAGTTTTTTTATCCGAAAACACTGAAATTTTCACCGAATCATATCGAAATTCGATCGAAAACAGTCCGAAACTTAACGAAGTTTATCAAAACATATTAAAATCAAACATAATATTCAAATCTTGATCTGAAACTAATTGAAATCACTCCAAAATAAATCCGATTTTGTTCGAAACTTGTCCGATTCGAACACGATTACACGCAGAGCTTCCGTAGCTCTGAAACCACTTGTGAGTTCAGGAAGGGATCGTAATCGAACTGCCATAACCACCACAGTCACCTGAACTGCCATAATCCTACCATCAACAATATCGCCTGAAACATCACATTGGCTGAACTGCCATAATCCTTCTCACTTCGCCACGTGTCTCTCTCTGCCTCGTGGCGCCGCCGCCGCCGCCACCGGACAGTGGTGGTGGTCGGCCGTCCAGCAAATTCGAGGGAAAAGGGGGTGTGGCTGCGGGTGGTGAGGTCGTCGGAGTAACAGGGGTGCAGGGGTGTTTCGTCGGAGAATCCACCTGCATCGTCTCCGATTCCACCAGAGAGGGGAGGGGTTTGTCGGAGAAACTCGAGGGGAGCAGGTGTGTTTATCTGAGTTGGTTGTGGTGTGTCTGTGGATGTATGTGTGTATTTAGATTAGGGTTAGAGAACTAAAGGCCATTTGAAGAAGATGCCCGGATAGTCCCTGTGGTTTGGCCTTTTAAGGAAAGGGTATTTTTGTCATTTCAACACCCACTTAACTGAGAAAAGTAACTGAAGTTAGACCCAGGGACTATCCGAGAACAAAACGGTAAACCTTGGGGACTATCCGGGTCATTTTAGAAAGATATGGACTATAGGTGAAAAAAGGCGAAACCACAGGGACTATCCGGGCATTTTTCTCAATTGGTTGTATTAAAAAAACTTTATATAATACCATATTCAACAAAATGGAATTTTAGTTTTCATAAAAAAATATAAAAACATTTTTAGAAGCACTTTCATTTTCATAAAACCTTTTTTTTTATAAAAAAATATTTTTTTAGAAGTTTGGTAAATAAGTTTTGCACCAACAAACTTTTAGGAAAAAACTCCATAATTTAAACATAGTACATCTTCAAAAACTGAATACCAGATTTTGTTGCATTTTTTAGAGATTATAAGTACAAAAATACTCTTATAGATAATATTAGTTAGTTGAAAAAAGGCACAGGTTATTCAATTCGTTGGTTTATAGGTTCTATATATAGTATAATTCATTAATTTTTTTCACTTGAAATTTCTTGTTCTTTAGAATTTTTGGTTTACGAGTATTTAAATTTTTTGTAGTATATAACTTTGATTTATTCTTCTATGCTGACACTTAACATTCATCTTATTTATTATTCAGTGGTTTTGGAGCTTCAATATTCATCCTTTCAGATTTTTACACAGGTATGTATGTTTCTAAAACATGATATATTGTTTGTTTTTTTATATTATGTTTAACTGTGAACGTCGTTTTTTATCCTATATTATTTATGATGTTAACATGATAAAATATTTAATGAAAATACTTAACATTTTTTTCAGTTCCCCGAATTACTCCAGCTACTACTGATGTATCAGTTAAAGAGGAGAACAGAGAAGAAACTCATCATCTAAATGATGTAATAATCAAACAGGAAGAGATACAATAAATTCCGGAGGACGTTGATCTCGATGATGACAAATGGTGGTGTGACAATATAGATGGCATCCTTGAGATGTTTAAGCCGTATGATTACTAACTTGATCTCATCATGATACAAAGTACTTGACACTTAAGATTTTTGTTTTCAACTTTTATATTTAAGACTTATATTTCCTTATTTGTGAACTATTTTATATAACTTTTATTTGTGTTTAAGACTTATTTTTTTTATTCGTGTGTTACTTTATTGCGTCAATGGTTTTTAAAGTTCTTGATAATTTAAATTCTAAATTTAATAATTACTAGACATGTGTAATACTTATGACATATATCCACTACAATAATGCTACCATAAATATTATACGAATAAAAAAACTATCAAAAAACGAGTGACGCAATGCAAAGTGTCACCCCCGCGGCATCGCGCGGACACCCTACTAGTATCAATAACGTTAATGCACTCACCTTTTTCAACTAATACAAGTTATCACATGTCATTATATCAACAAAACACATTATATATTTCAATTTTTTTTAATAAATGAGGTTGTCTAACGGGTGTCCTAGACACACATAATAAGGATTAGCTACTACACCAGAAGTTTTATTGGTTAACATTCAGAGTTTATCAACTTTTTTTTTTTTCATTTTAACCTTTAACTTTATATAATAGTATCTATACTTTTAAGTTTTAACTTTAAATTGGTGTGTTAAAAAGATCCTTATTATCAAAATTTATTGATATATTGCATGGTTAATGTGTTGCAGTTGTTATTTTCGTAACAAATCAAGTACATTAGAGGATGCTAGGAAGCAATGCTGTAAATTTATTGTGAGAAATCTCAACTGTAAGATGGGCACACTGTTCTTGAGGGTGGATGTGGCTAGGGATCTCTAAGTTTGTGCATTGCACACAAATATAATAATTGCAAAATTACGGGGATTTGGAATTCGGTCACCCCAAAAACACATATTGAAGAGCAATGCGAGTAAGCCCTCAAAACAAACTTTATCTAAATTGTATAATCCACATGATAAACATATATATTTACTTAAGATGTGACAAAATGGATGGCGAGGCGGGTTAGGTAATGGGTATAAAAAGGGTTATTAAACTGGTATACAAAATTATTTTCTATAGATATGACATGATAGTTAAACTAAGTTAATAATATAATTTGGTTTTCCAGAATTAAATGATATGCGACGTTGCATACATTAAAATTACATTTTGGATGATCCATTGGTCCTTTTGGGTCTGTAGTTTTTTTATTGGGAATTTAGGCTAATGTAAATATTAAACTACCCATTAATTTAAAAGTTTTAACTAAATCCAATGAAATATTAAAACAACTTTACAGGCCAACCGCCACCTAGGTATCAGAGTGGCTTAGTTTGGCTTTTGTTAGGCTGAGTCTGGCCAAAAAATATTGGAAACGACAATAACTTTAAAGCTTCAGTCGCTTCCATAGTTGACAAAAATTGGTTCTACTCGAATTTGTTTTGTCACTCCATCTAGAGCCAATTATTTTGAGTAATTGCATGTCGTTTTTGTCATTCAAAGAACTCTAGATGTGATAAAGGCTTAAATATTGCATTAGTTTTTATTAGTATTTTTGGAATCAAGAGAGGAAACCAAATTGAAAATTGGGTGGGCCTCTAAAAATGTTTTTTATATCTATGTGGCCTTGATGAAAACCTATGAATACATAGGAACGGCATGCGTATGCATTATTCGTTTTTTATTTTATATTATTGACCCGTTAAAGATGAAGACGTATTTATAAGTAGATGATTGGGCGGTTCAATAGGGTGTACTGGTCGGTTTAACCGTTTCTACCGGACGGATCAACCAGTACAACCAGTCGATTTGAATCGGTTTTTAAATCATTTATTTCAACAGCTTGGTTTCATGTTACTAGCCCTCATATGGAAGTTTGTCTTTCCTTCATGAATTAATTACAATTTTTGCGATGGTTAGAATTTGTTCTTCAACAGACCAACAATGTATTTTTATTTTATATTATTGTTTAGATATTTGAAAACACCTGTTGATGGTGTCATGAATGAATCAATTCTAAAGAAAGGCTCGGTTATCAAATCAATTATGCTTATTAGTTTCAATCTTTTTTTTAGCATTACATTAATCTTTCTCCTTCTATTTTCATGTAGGGTTATGTGTTGTGATGCTTTTATAAGGAAATGACATTGATCAAGAATGGGTTATTAACATTGTAAGGTAAGTATTCTTGCTTCTAGCATCACGTCAACTTCTATATGCCATCTATACATACCATAGTTATTAAAGGCGCGAGGCGCACTCAGGGCGATTTGTTGGGCCCGGGGCTTTATCTGCGCCTAGGCGTGCCTGGGCGCTCGCTTTAAGAACTATGCAGAAGATTATGAACTAACCTGAAGATTAAAGGCGCGATGTGCACTCAGGGTGATTGTTGGACCCGTGGCTTTATTTGCGCCTGGGCGCTCGCTTTAATAACTATGATACATACATGTAAAGTGGGTTAAAAGCTCTACTACAAACATTAGTTTTAAACTTAATTTACTGTTATTTTCTATTTCCAGCAGAGAGTATGAGGCAATGAAGCATCACATGCTCTGATGACTAATCGAAAAGGTTAATGGCATGCAAGGAACTAACAATTTTATTGAAGATGATTATAGTGATGTTGACTGGTATTCATGCGTGAAATCTACTCCTATAAGCAGTGAGAAATGTTTCAATTTCCACTTTAGTTTTTCATAGAAAATAATCTTTGTCAATACCGCCAAAAATGAAGATTATGTAAGTTTTTAAGGTAAGATGCATTGAGTTACATATATAAATTGCATAATGATACAACTCTACTGCTCCTGTTTGAAAAATGGGCGCAACATATGTAGGGATGAGCTCGGTACCAACCAGTATCGAAAATCCCCAAAATGGGTACCGGTATACCCGATTCGGCATCGGTATTTGAGGGTAAAACCGGTAAATACCGGTACCAAAAACATCGAAAGTCAGTACCGAATATATTTCAGTTCGGGAAATTCGATACCGGTTCGAAACCAGTACCCGGTACCATTTGCTCATCCCTACCATATGTATATATTCCAACACTATCCCATCAACTTTATAAGGGGTGGTGCACCTATTTTTCCTCATAGAGCTTACTTACATATATGTACTTTATGAATCCTGCTTCGTTTGATACTTAAATGGACTTCATTATTATTTATGGCTAATGCAATTCCTTTGTTAAAGGCAGTGATGCTAATTTGGTAAAAGACATCTATTTTAAGTTACATATGGATGATGATAGAATGTTACCTATGACATTAATAGTTGGTTTCCAAATAGTAAGTGATATTTTCACTTATGTTTTTGTAAAGCTTTGTTTATCAATATTTTCAAGTCTTTATATCATTGTTATATGTAGTGTGCATTCGTTTGGGTATGTACTCTGCTCACTTATTAAGGAAGATTTGATTTCCTTATTCTTACTTTTTTGTACTTTTAAATACAAGCCAACTATCAATGGCAGTTGCTAATTTGTATATTCCAAAATTAAAAATAAAAATTCTGATTCTAGCTTTATTCACCGTGTCAACATGAACAATTGCTTCGTAGTTTCGTTTTGATTTGAATATTATGAACTTGATAAACTTTGAAAGAATGAGTTTTCATGTCAAGGCCAGTAAGGGGAAACTTTATAAACTGGAACACTAGATAGAAGGATATGGCGCTTACTGTTACCGGAAGCCGCAGTTAAAATAGAGGTCGATTATCGGTAAATTCCATGATCGAATTCCTTTGATGAAATATTATATCCAAATATTCCCAAAAAATTTTGAGAAGCAACGTGTCCCATTTATTTAGTCAACTTAACATTTTTATCATGCATTTTGTTGTAAGAAGGGTATGATTATTGATGTTGGGTTATTTGATTTCAGCCTAACTACTGAAGATGGATCTCCAAAAGCGCAAAGAAGAGGTCATGTGATGCATGCTGTATGGGGTGGCAAAGGTCATTGTATTTGCATTTTGTTGTATCAAGGGTCGGATTGCATGTCACATTATGTTGGTAGCGAGTCAGATTGCAATCTAACATGTAACTTATAGCTATAAAACTTTGTACTCAATTTTTTGCAACATTATAACCATATTTGTTATTTTTTACCAGCCATGAATTAAAAAACTGTTGTTAATTTGAGGTTTTTATTATCAAAGGGCTATTTTCTAAAATTAATAGTTATTAATTTTAAATTGGCCTTTTAGTAATAAGTTCTTGAATAGATCACCCTTTATCAACTTTAACAATTTGTGTGCGTATAGCAAATTAACAATCTATATGTGTATAACAAATGTGATAACCATAGGTACCTTTGAAAGTTTTCAACCGCTTTTCAACTATTTGTAAAAAAATGGCATGATGGGATTGAATCTTTGGAGTTTCGGTGGAAACATGCTTGCTATTGGGAAAATTATTGGGTAAAATCACATCATTTTTCAATCGTTAAATTAAGTGAATTATTATTTTTAATTATGTAAGTTACTAATTATTTTATTTTTTCATCTGTATTTATAGGAGCTTAAAGCGGAAGAAGGCTTGAGCTTGAGAGAATTGTATGCAAAAGAGATTTCAGATGTTAACGCAGGAAGGTCAACACATACGTTACAGTTTCCTGAACGTGTCTTTCATTAATTGGTTTATGTCAACACTGCTAAATAAGATATTTTATTGTGAAGTAAATGCCATAAGTAATTCAATTTATGTTTTTTTAACATAACCCATAATCCGCGAAGCTCACGGTCTATAAACACACTTGAGATCATACATTTGGATTATGTAACGAAAATTCATTGCGTGATGTAGTTTATACCCTTTTAAATTGAATTTTATTTGCTATTGTTTTTTTTTGTTACATATATAATGTTGTCGGTTGAGTCTATTTGATGACGAAATCGTTTTCATACTGTTTTATCTTTGATTTTATTTTAAAATATATGACATATGAATATATTTCGCAACCCAAATGAGTTGAAGCTATGATCAAATTTG
Organism: Helianthus tuberosus; assembly: GCA_030545235.1. Classification (NCBI taxonomy): domain Eukaryota; kingdom Viridiplantae; phylum Streptophyta; class Magnoliopsida; order Asterales; family Asteraceae; genus Helianthus; species Helianthus tuberosus. The sequence continues at coordinate 732 of JARYGA010045614.1, read as the reverse complement.
ATTGTTGTTACTCAAGCACAAGTTACGTCTCTCCCCAGACATGTCTATATAGAATCATACAAAAAAAAAATACTTTTATAGATATAGATTTTCTAACACAACCCATAACCCGTGAAGCTCACGGGTATATAACCTAGTGTGTGTGTATATATATATATATATATATATATAGAGAGAGAGAGAGAAACGGGATCAGGAGAAAACGCCCTAAAGTGTGAGAATGGTGAGAACGCATCCTGATAGAACACGTGGCACGGGATATAATCAGGGTGAGAGGGGCTTTTTTGTCTTTTTAATCTTTTTTTCCCTATTCGTGTGTCACAATACTGCTTCATTTTTTGCGTCTAAGATTTTTTTGGCATTTAGTTAGATTCAATAACTACCTGGCGTTTTAATGGTTTTTTTATCTGTCTCGTTGAATTAATTGTTTTTGTGTCACATAGATAATTTTTTTGGCGTTATGCGTTCCCAGATGAATTAATCCCATATATGTTATAAAGGTAAATTTTTTGGCGTTCATGGCGTTGTTAATAATTCATTACCATTCATTAATATTTCATAAGATTACAATAAGACGAAATCAAAACAAAATAATAGTCTTCTGTGTATGGGATTACATCAGAGATGTACCCATCGCTTTCTTCAGATTCATCATCATCATATTTTGCATTGGCGTATGACGCCATCATCTCGTCTCTTCTTTATTGCAGCCTATACTTAAATATCATTACA